>PVIC010009150.1:0-46283 GCA_004025085.1 Thryonomys swinderianus | reverse complement strand
AAAAAAAAAAAAAAAAAAAAAAAAAAAAAAAAAAAAAAAAGTGAAAGCATAAACTGTACAAGTTGCTCACAACAAGAAAGTCATATCATGTGTGGTCATGTACACCTGCCATCTCAGCTCTTCAGGAGACTGAGGCAGGAGGATTCCACAGTCAAGGCCAGGCTGTGGAGTTGGCAAGATCCTGCACCAGAAGGTGCTAAGGATCAGGTGAGGACCAGATCCGTCAGGCTACCTACTCAGGGAAAGCCGGATATGCTGGCTCTAGACATGGGATGAGGGGACACACACCCACTTAGCTAAAAGCCAGGGTGAATTCTTATCCATCCCTACGTGATTAATCTTGAATTTCTTTTGCTCTCAGATGTTCACTCTCCCTCTTCCCTCTGCTGGCTCCTAGGCGGTGAAAAGCCATTTCCCGCTTTGCAGATGAGATGAAAGGGACCTCCTAACGGTTCCCACTCTCATCTGCATTCAGTGCTTCTCTCTAATTTTCCTGAGAGAATATTCTTCTTTCCTGTGTTCTTCAGACCCCAGAGATTTGTTCCCCAACAAAGAGCCTTCTAGCTTCCACACTAAGTGCTAAGTCTCAAAGCCCCACAGGGGGCTTGATGTGCAGCGTTTCCTCAGTCTGCCCCACCCCCATCTCCTTCACCTCCTCTTCCTAAGGCTGCTGTTCAAATGCACTCTGAAAGGCTGAGCCTCGCGGCTGTCTGTGAAGGAGGTAAGCATCTGTCTTAATGAACAACAAACAAGTTGGGTCCTATGGACAGTTAAACAAAACCAAGTGATTTTTAACTGATGTAGTGGTTTCCTTGAGAGCCGCTTTTGTAGCTAGAAATCTAAAGATAAGGGGACAGAGTAAGAACCCGTCACCTGGCTTCACCTTTCTTTCCCTGACCCCTCACTCCACCCATATACGCCAGTCCCCATGGCTAAGCTCAGAGCAGGTGGACACAGGAGTCAGGGCCAGCACTTCAGCCTGCCACTGCCAGTGCAGGGGCCGGGTGTCCAGCCAGAGGGAGGCTCCGTCATTCATTTCCCTAAGGAACAGAGGCTCCTGGCCACCTGCCTTGGACTTGAAAAGCAGCACTGTTGCTTAGGCTGTCCCCCAGGGGTAAGTGGGACTCTCTCATGCTCTGTCCTCTGAGACTCACCAGAGGAGAGTCAGTGGCTACTGAGGCCTGGATCAGGCGAGGCCATGGCCCGGTCAGGTTGAGGACAGGCAGTGATGAACTCACAGCCCGTGGGGTCCCAGGGTCTGGTCAGGTGAGGGGAGCATGGGAAAGTTGGAGTCGAGGGGACATCAAGGCTGAGATGCAGCCAGAGTTGGACTGAGGTTAGACAAGGCAAGCTTCTCTTTGAATAGGGATAAGGTTGCGGCCATTTGGGTTTGTGTTCAGGTGCAGCCGACCGTTCCTTTGCACGTGACTCTGCTTTAACAGACCGGGTGGCGCGCTCACCTGGGTGCTGTGGGGGCCTTAGCTCCTCTGGGATCGAGGCTCCTCCCTATTCCTCCTGCCTTCCCACATTTCTCGGGTGCTCGCTCTCCCACGGGAAGGCGCAAGAAGAAAAGCTACGGAAGTCAGACCTAGCTAATGCACCCACTTGTCTTGCCCACCTGCCCTCGGATGGCTCAGGCGGCAGCACTGGCTCTGGCTGCCCTGGGGAACCGTGCTCCATGCTGTCCCCTGGCTGCAGCAGAGAGAAGTGGCTCAGGTTGTGCCCATCTCCGCTCCTCTGGACACTCACTCTCTTCCAGAAGAAAAATCCTGTTCTGCGGGAGCCTGAGAGGAAGGGAGCGCTTTCTTCCCATTGCCAGACAAGGGCAGGCGTCAGCTGATTACCTGGCTGGCTCTCTGGGCACAGGCCCCTCGGGGGACCTGGGAGTGGTGCTGAGTGTCATTCTCTGGGTCCTGCAGACCATGCCACTCCCTGGGAGCCTGCGCAGGGGATTGTCTGAGCTTTGGGCCAGCTGCTGGCTGGGCTTTATTTCCGCCCCCAAAACGACTGGCCTGAGGGACAGAGCAGCCCCACCGGCCCAGTAGCATCTGAGAGCCTCACAGCCTGGAGACCGTGGGCCGTGACACTCCTACTGGGGCCAGCGTGAGGCTCAGGGGCATCGAGGCTGCTGTCTGCTGGGCAGACCCTCTCCGGAGCCTCTCTCCGCCGTGGCAGGAGGCCAGGGGAGAAGGCGGCGTAGATGGGACTGGGTGTCAGTGTGGTCGAGTATGGCCGGCTCTCCTCATACCTTCCCACCATCCAGGCCCTGCCTCCTCCCAAGTCTCTGGGCTGCTGTTCACACCACTGCACACAGGGCACTGGTGTCCTTTCGGCCCTCGAGAGAACATGATTGTTTCTAGGCGGCCACTGTGGCTTTCCAGTTCTGAGATTCAGTGTCCTCAGGGGCAGGGAAGACAGAGGGAAGCATCCACCTCCCGGAGGCTGTGCTCACTGTGAAGATGAACAAGGATCACACCACATCTGGAGCCCAAGGGGGCAGCTCCGGGGCCTTGTGAGATGCCCGCGGCACTACAAGAGACCAAGGTGCTTTGCAGTTTCTGCCTGCACCTGCCCGGCCTAGGTAGTAGGTGGTCACAATCCAGCTTTGGAAAAGACTGGGATTTGGAGTTCCTAAAGAGTTCTTAGGCCTCTGATGCTACCCATAAAGAGGAGGAATCAGACCCTAGGGTTGAGGGGTGCAGGCAGAAAGCCAGACCGTGTGAAATCCACGTCTGCCGGTGTCTTCACCCCCGCCTCACTCCAGGCACTGAGCAGAGGCCCGGGGCGCCTTGACAAAAGCTGCTCGTTATTTTTTCGGGATCTGCGCTTGGCGCAGCAGCGGACCCGAAGTGGTCCCCCACCCCCGAAGCCCGGTCCAATAAGATGCAAGAGGCTTATGATTCAAGACAAGCTGTCATCACGGATTAACACATGTCTACGCCCCCAATGACAATAGCTATTTTTTCCCAAGAATATTGGATGTGTTACTTACATTTCATAAGTGAGGGGGAAAGAAATCTAATTCCACCGGGCTGGATCGTTTAAGGCAATCCATGTTCTATAAACACACTGAAAGGTAGCGTTCCCAAGGTGATAGAAAAATAAACCATGATTGCATGATTCTTCTGTCGCCTTACTCTTTGTGTTCCCGCCTTTGAGCTTCTCAGCGGAGAATTCTGTACCACTCATCTGTGATTGCGTTGAATGCACTCAGCACATGAGCCCATTCAGAGCGTCTGCCCTGACACGTGCTATTGCTCTAACTAGAAAGAGGCACCACCTTTGTGCAGGGGGCAGACTCCTCTCCATCCCTTCTGGCCCAGCTGGGATGCCAGCCCATTTGCCAAGCTTTCCTGTACTCCCAGTGATGGTCACCTCGGCTGTGGTCCTTACCTATATTGTGACATCTCCCACTTTGAATGGAGCCTGTTCATCCACTGTTGCATCTGCCTCCCACATGGAGGGAGCTCCCGGAGGCCAGGAACGGTGTCTCTTCAGTGTTTAGACAGTCTGTCTCTTGCATACTTTAGCACAGTGTCTGGCACATAGTAGGTCCTCAGTAAAAGCTCACTGGATATGCTCTTTCTACCCTCAGTAAAGCAGCCTGGCCCCTTTCATTTATTACTTCAAAGGATGATATTACTATAAATACGTAAAAGTGAAATGTTGGATCGAAGTCTTCCTGTTCCTAAAAGGGGTGTGGTATGGCCCAGATGGCCAAGGAGAACCCTCAGCAGATTCCCTTGGCCCTTGCCTGCATCCTGAGTGGCAGCACTGTAGGGCTGAGGCCCAAGGCAGTGCCCTGGCAGCAGGCAGCCTGATGGCACCATGTCACACTGAATCGTGCAATACCTCCAGAGCCTGAATCCTCAGGACGGATCACGAGTATCAGCCACTCTCAGGAGACCAGTTCTGTGTGTGTGTGTGTGTGTGTGCGCGCTCAAAATTTAGGAAAGGAAGTATATTTGCAGTCTTATGAGTTTTCAGACCTGGAATATCTGAGGTTTATCATGATTCTCTGATTCTCTTCAGATTTGCAAGAAATCCAGAACATCGTTTTCTTCTTCATGCGGTTTGCAACCCTGCACTAGGTCAGGCGGAGATCCTTTCAGAAGCTCAGCCAGGGATGTTGTGCCCTCTGGACTGGAATCCAGACTTCTCTGGTCTTGTTTCCCTTCTGCCCTTGTGCACCCTATATCGAAAAATGGCCTCTCTTCTTGCCCCAGTCTCACGTAGCCATTAAAGAGTGGCATTGCCCCTCTTCTGGCACAGGAACCAAATTTCTTACTAGTTTGGGGAAATCTAATGCTTTTTAGATCAGCAATTCATTGGTGTTTACTCTTGTCCAAGTTCTAGTAGAGAGGGGCTGACAAGCACTAGGACAGGAGCTTAGACCACGTCACAGCCACCCAGCCAATCAGGCCCCAGACACTCAATCCACAGCCATCTAGCCAATTCAAATCTGGTCAGAACGAGCCTGGAAGCAGTATAGAGCATCCTGATTTAACATCAAAGACAGGAGTGAGAAGCATTTTAAAAATAGAAATGGGATCTGAGGTCTCAGACCAGGAACTACCGCCCAGATACTGAACACAGTGAAAGGAATCCTCAGTCCTCATACACATCATCATGGGCATCACCCTGAGTCTCTCTCCTCCCTCCTCCTCGCATCTTTAATGCAACAAAGCTGAAAGATGCTAATGGCAGTGACTCCGACTTGCTTGTTGGCTGCTGACCTCTGTAAGCTGAGTGCTTGTCTTTACAATATAGCCAGCCAAGGCCCAGACTCCAGTCCAGGTAGATGGACCATGCTTCTCGCTGGAGAGCCCTCTGCATTTGTAGTTGCTGCTGGCTGCCAGCCTCCTGGGTTGGGATCCATGCCATACCCACTCTAGGTACATCTTCAGACCTATGGTGGCTTCCTGATACTGACCAGAAGCTGGGACCTCCAGCCTTTCTGCTCCCAGGCTCCTGCCAAGCCACATATTCCTGCTCCATCTCCATCTTCATTGTCCTATCTGTTTCTGGGACCTGTCTGGACCACCTATCTCAGGTCAGCTCTCTCTCCAGCTTTCTCTCTTCCTCTAAGAGCTGCTTGAGGACCAATATGTGCAGCTTGGTTTCTACTTCCTCCCTTAAGCACTTGAGTTTAGGGCACAGGTATAGAGTTTCCAGTTTCATGTTTGTTAAGTTCTGTCTTGTTTGACCTGGCCCCTGGCTCCCTCTTGCTAAAACTCTTTTGTATCTGTTGCCATTTCCCCTGTCTTCCTGTCAGTCATGTATATAAATAAGTACAACTTCCCTATCTGTCAGCTCTCAAGACAAAAACATGTCTAGGACAGAACTATAGACAAAGCCTTTGGCCTGCTGCTAGAAAAATAAACAAAAAACAACAACATAAAACCTCTCTTGTGATGTCAAACCATAAATCAACCCCTTTGGACATGGTCCTTCAATCAGGGACTATTTCATTTGATTTTATAAGCAGCCAGCCCTAATTTTTCAGCATCTAATCCAGATGATTTAAAATGGTAGCTTTCTGGAACATTTTTTGTCTGGTCTCCAGCACATTATTATTATTTTAAAAATGAATTATTTATTGGTACATTTTATATATACAGCTCACAATCACACTCAACATTGGGGAATTTGTACCAGTATATGACACGAGTTAATTCTCATTTTTACCCATATCCCTACCCACCCCACAACCCCCACCCCCTATATACATGTGCTTTTTCTTTCCAAATCATATTTATTCTTTCCCCTCATTACTTTCTCCTACCACATTCCCTTTGAATATTTTCTATTTCATAAAATCTGTCATACATTCTAGAACTCATTTACATCTATAAGTTCTCATTTTAGAGAAGAGATAAGGTATTTCCATATCTGTGATCTATTTATTTCACTTATTAGTGTGTCCTCAAGGTGTGTCCATTTCAGCACATTATTTTTAAAAATTTATGTTCATATTAAAAATAAGGAAATTTCTCACCAAAATATTCAGGGTTTCTGCTTTCTCTTGAAAAATACTCAATATCAATTAGCTAGAATTGGGTATCAAATATGTTTGGCTAAGGTTGAGTGTTTTAGATCCCTAAAATTCATATGTTGAAATGCAATTCCTAGTAGAGTGGCATCAAAGAATGGGTTTTGAGGAATGATTAGGTCAAACTGGGCTGTGCCCTGAGAAAAAGTACCCTCACCCTCCTTTCCAGGTGGGTGATAGTAAGATCACCAACTGATAGGACCTCGATCTTGGTCTCCCCAGCCTCCAGAGCCACAGAAATGATGTCTTGTTCAATCTATGGGAGTCTGCGACAGCAACCGAGGAGACTAAGACACTTTTGTTAGTCCGTATGTGCATTCTTTAGGCCTTTAACAAAAGTATTTATTTTACTTGCTCACTTTGAGTTTGCAGCCTTCCTAAAAAATATGAAAGGAGATTTTCTCTCATGAGCACCGTATTGGTTATCCATTGTAGTGACTGTTGTCATCTTAATCAATCTTAACAGGTTACAACAATAAACACTTACCGTGACACACAAATTTTGGGCACCAGGAATCCAGGAATGCCTGAGTGGGGAGGCTGGAGTAAGGAAGTTAGCTTGGGCTGTGGTCCTCTGAGTCAGTGGTGGGGCTGGAGGATCTTTTCTCATGCCGTGGCAGCTGCTTCATCCACAGTGATCCAAGAAAACATGACCAAGCTACAGTGTTTTCATGGCCTCGTGTCAGAAGTGACCCACTGCCCTATACTTCTGATTGCAACCACACTGCAAACGTGTACAACCAGAATTCTGTGACCACAGTCAGGGAAAGAATTAAGTTTGTGAAACAAGGTACCACTGTACTTAACACATGCTAAGTGTTCAACAAATGTCACTTACAATAATAACAGCAGCTGACACTTACTAAGCACATACTGTCTGCCAGCACATTTCTAAGGGCTTTTTCTAAAAGTTAAAGCATGCATTGACTCTAACGTAACAGCTTTATGAAGTACTTTCTGTTATTATTCTCATTTTATCACTTAGAGTACCTGCCCAGCGAGGTGGAGCAAACTGCCTGAGCTCACACACTAGAAGGTAGGGGATGGGATAGACACTCTGCCAGTGGCCCCAGAAATCTGCTCATGTAGCTATTATATTTCAAGGACCCTCCAAGTTTTATATTGTTACTGTCTGTTATCACTATCATGATTATTTAGCTCGTGGCCTGCAGCACTTTTAAGACTGTTTAGGAAAGAAACATAATCTGTTCGTTGACTTATTCTGGTAAAAACCCACTCTTTTGTGGTAAGGGGAAACCAACCCCTTTTCAGCTTTACCCATTGCTCTTTCCAGAAAGAAGGACCTCCTCGTACAGTTGACTCTCAGGGCCTGACTTATTTGGGGATGCTATAACAAAATACCTGGGCGGAGTAGCTGAAGTAACAGGCACTGATTTCTCACAGTTCCGAAGGCTGGTAAGCTGAGATCAGGTCACCAGCATATTCCATTTATGGGCAGGGCTCTGTTCCTGGTGGCAGAGCACGGATACCTCCTTGTATCCTCAGAAGAGAGAGGAAACATGCTCTCTGGCGACTCTGGACACTACTCTTGTTCCTGACAACTCCAGACTCATGACTACTGACCTAAACCTAATCGTTCCCCAAAGCCCTCCATCCCCTAGGTTTCCAGCATACAAATTGTGAGCCCTAGCATTCAGTCCTGGGGGGTTGGCGCCCCCCTGCCTCCAGCTTCAGCTCATCCTGACCCAGCAGCTCCTTCACCACAACTCATGCTCGGGCTATGTTCAGCATGTTTGCAAACGCTGCTTTTGTGCGTCTGAGACAAACCCTCTTAAGAAGTCTCTCCTGTGCGCACGTTAAATCTCACCGTCTTAGTGTGAATAACCCTTTCCGTGTTGATGAGCTAACACAGCGTGTGTGCGTGTGGTTTTCCAGCCTTTTCTTCTGCCTATTAGTTCAGTGACACGATGTCCAGCAGATCTGGGTGCCCTGGGTTGTGGCTGGGCAGACTGGAGCTCCTAGAAGTGGCAGGCACTCTGTGCACACTCATTTCCAGCAGACCGGTTACCTGCCTGCGATGGAAGCCCCACTGCCTGGGTTCAAACCCTGGGTCTGCCATTTACAAGCTGGAGCCTTTCCCTGAGGCCTTTGGTTTTTCTCAGGTTCAAAGGAAAGGGCATAAAAGTGTCTTCCCTGCAACTTTGTTATGAGGAATAAGTAAAATAGTTTATGGTCAGTGTGCCTCAGGAGTGTTCAGAGCTGCCCCCGAGCCGATTTCATCTCTCCATGTGAGCCCAGCGTCCAGGGGGCTGGGCTGTGGCTTCTGAGATTCAGAGAGCAGGTGCAGTGGGCGCCGAAGGGCACACCGGGGAGAAGGGCGCCTGCAGATTCAAACCCAGCCTCCGCTAACAGCATACTCTGTTAAGTATGCGACCTCAGACGCGTTGCTTGACACCTCAGCTTTCTCATCTATAAAACCCAAATACCAATCGCTCCTCTCAGGGTTGTTTTGAAGATGAAGTAATGCCTCTCATGTGTGGAACACTTCACTGTGGGCACCTCGCAGTTATTTAATAAATGTTAATTTCCTGCCTCTTCCTTTCCAATCGAGCATTATTCTCCCAGGCGTGGGGCGGGGGGGGGAGGGAAGCTGAGGCGTGTCTTGCTCTCCAGCCTCTCACGGGTCACCCTCTCGGCCCCGGGAAAGGCCCCTGTTCTCCACACTCCGTGTTCTGCTCTCACAGAGCCCAGCAAGGGCGGTGCTGCTTCTCCTTTCTGCTTCTTCCATGAGACCATTTAAGGGGGTCTCGCGAGGGGTCCTTCTGGCTCTCCAGTTTCAGTGTTCCTCCCCCTTTTCTTTCCATGTTGAGTCCTCACAGATTACACAGGCAGAGCTTCGGTTCCAAGGGCCTCCTGCCAAAGCCTAACACCCAAGAAATCCCAGCTCTCTGCTCCCATGCACTCCAGAATCTGTCTAGTAAACCGGGGCTCTGTGTCTGCTGCCCCGTACACACACACTTGTACACATGTGCTCACACACACACATGCACACACACACACACACACACACACACACACACACACACAGTGAGAAGGTACAGGCTGTTCCTCTGCAGTTTCCAGGTCTCCACTTCGCCAGTCATTTCTGCTTGGTTGAGAAGAGTTGACAAGCCCCAAAGAGCAAAGCGTTTTAAATAGAAGCTGCAGAGGCCTAGAAGCAGGAATGGTCTCAGGAGACTCTAGGCGAAAGGGGATCCACGGATTGGTGTGGACCTGAATTCTGTGTGCATTTTTTCCACATGAAAATGGGCTCATGGATTTCATAACATACTCAGAGATCTCCGAGAGCCACAGAGCACAGACAGTCAGTTGTCAAATGCCCTGCTTCAAGGGGAATGGGCACCTCCCATGGGCACTTGGGCAGCCGAGGCCCTCCCCACATGCCTCCCCGCGAGGCTGCCAGATATCTGGGCTGGAAACAGCCTCCCTTGCTCCATCTGGACGGAGCACCAGCTACAGATTAGAAATTCGGATCTCTCGTCCATGTTGTCCTCCGGCGCCGCCGAACATTCCCCGCTTGTGTTAGGCAGCACTGGGCGGGAAGGAAGCCCTGTCACACCCAAGAGCACAGTTTTCACGGACTGAAGTCCCCCGTGCAGATCTTCATGACACCCATGAGATCTTTCCCCGCTTGGTTTCCACCCTTGAATAATTCTCTTCGCTTTTCACCGGCACTGCTCATGTGGCCATGTAGACTTCTGGGAAGTTTGATTTTCATTCCTCACCACCAAAGTTCATTCGTCAGACTCCGGGGCCACCCCATTCCTTCTCCGTCATCCCCCACTGCTCTCCATGGCAACCAGTCCACGTAGTCCTCTCCCTGTTGATGGCTTCGCTTAATCTCTCAGCAAACTCTGTCTTCCTGCCCTATTGAATTGTTACGCTTATTCGTCCAGATTTATGGATACCAGGCCTGGAGCAGGAAGGAGATCCAAACCTTCCCGGAGATCACCGTCAGGCCCAGTTGGCATCCTGCCAGCTGGTTGATTCAGAGAGAATGAAAAAAGCCACTCTGCTCCCTGAGTTCCTCAGTTTCCTGCCCAGACTTTAAAGACGAGAACATGGAGTCATCTGGCTTTGCACAGACCAACAGTTTGCAGGGGCTGAGTTGTGGTTGGATAGTGGCCCCGCTCCTTGACCTCCCAATGTTTCCATAGCAGAGAGAAAAAGAAAGAGAGGAAGAGAGAAAAGGAGGAAGGGAGGTAGGAAGGAAGGAGGGAGGGAGGAAGGAAGGAGGGAAGGAAGGAAGGAGGGAAGGAAGGAAGGAAGGAAGGAAGGAAGGAAGGAAGGAAGGAAGGAAGGAAGGAAGGAAGGAAGGAAGGAAGGAAGGAAGGAAGGGAAAGAGAGAGGGAGAAAGGAAGGAAAGCAAAAAAAAGAGAGGGAGAAAGAAAGGAAGGAAGGAAAGAAAAGAGGGGGGAGAAAAAGAGAGAGAGAGAAAGAAAGAATAGCTTTTAATGGTGCCAGCAGCCCAGCAAGTGACTCCTGTGTCTTGAGATCCCCGAAAAGAAGTTTGTGCTTCCTTATATACCTCTTTTTACACCTATGAGGCTAATTTCACTGGCATTTCCCTGCGAATAGAGCGAGCAGGATTTACACAAAGCAGAGCAATGGGGGCGGGGAGCAGAGTCCAGGCAGGACTTTCCGAGTCCTTACTCCTTTAGTGACAGATTATAGAAGCTGTCATGGCGACTCAGTTCCATTCTACATACAGCATAGTTACCTAGTTAATCCACAGTTGTCTATAACAGTTAACTGACAGTTGCCCGACTCTGTGTGGAGGGGTGGTCTCCTCTCTCACCACATCCAATCCTGCTCCAGGGCCAGATCAGCCTTGCACTTGGGTGGCCTGTGTCAGACCTGGCTTGTCTTACTCCTTATGTTCTTGGGAGGGAGGAGCTCAACATAGGGGCACGATGTGGTCAGGAGGTGCTTCAAGAACCTGGCTGGGCACCGGAGCCACCTGTCCCTATCTAGATGCTGCCTCAGACAGCAGCTCCATGCTCTTGCTAGCAGTATAGTGTGGTCCTGACGGAGGATCAGAGCTCGGGGGGGAATCAGGCCTGTACCACACTGCGGAAGGGGAGTAACACCCAGACCTTCCATCACTGGCGTCTGAAATGGGGCAGGTCTTTCTGCTGCTGCAGTAGATTCTGAAATTATCAAATTGATGAAAAGTCTTTCCTGATGTGTCAGCTCATTTCTCAGGGACCTTTGCATGGGAAGAATCCAAAGAAAAGCTTCCTTGAAACTTTCTGAGATTTCTTGGCCCATCAAGGTTCTTCACGATCTCTCCATCACTCACTCACGCAGCCTCCTCTTCCCTATTTAACGTGCTGCACACACTCAGCCGCAGGCCTCATGTGGTGACACTTCTTACACTTTCCGAATACGTTCGCGCACACTCACGCCTCCCCGCCTTTATGCATCCTGTGCTTTTTTCTACCTGGGATGGTTTTCATGCCTACTTTAACTCCCAAGCAAAACTCCCTCACTTACCCACTCAAGACAAATCCAAATCATTTTGTAAAGGCTCCTTGAACCCCCTGTAGAGGTTATCTCTTCCTGTGCTACATTTTCACAGCACCTGTGACAGCTACTTTGAGGGCATATTTCCATGTAGTAAAATGATCAGTTTAATTATTTCCTCCCAGTACACTGTGAGCATCCTCAGAAGAGGACTCTGATCTACTCCACATCACCAGCATTTAGCACTGGGCCTGCTGCAGGCTGAGCACTTGTTCACATCTGCCATTTGAAAACAAGAATGACACAAAGCAGACATGAAGTGAGAGGGAGTAGTATTTCTAATATTTGGGGACATGTCTCTCAGGGAGGTAATATGGCTTGACTTGTCTAAAGCAAATCTGAGAAGGAGATGATGATGTATGCTCCTGAGATGGAAGGGTCTAGAGAAAATCAATGATGCTCGAAGCACCTGGCAAAAAGATGTGCTGGCAGTGTGCTGCCTGTAGAGGCTGCCGCTTTGGAGAGTGGCTCTTCGTGAGGACACTCACGTCACCTGTCCTGATGACTGGCCAGCAGTGGCAGAGCCTTTGCCGGCTGCCTGTGATGCTCTGATAGCACCTAGAGGGCCCGAGACTCTGCCGTTGGTAACCTCAGAGGAAGACAGGAGCATGAGGAGAGGGCCAGGAAACTCATGCGGACCTGGGACAGAGCCCAGGAAAAGGCCATGCTGGGAGTTCAGATTCAGAGGCTGGCATCTGTGATGGAAGATGCCTCTAAAGGCATCTTCTTAGCTTGGACCTGACATTAAACAGATAAACAAAAACAGCTCCACCAGTGCTTTTCACTATAGGTGGGACCCAGTGCTGACCTACTGAGCAATGAGTGAATGTTATCAGGCAGCCAGGGGCCCAAGCCTGGATTTCAGCCTCCACCAGAACCTAGAGTGCCTAATGGTTTTGCCTTAAGGCCACTGTGGAGACCCTGCGGACTCCAGGTCTTCTCAGTGCCCTGGCTCAGGCTGGGAGGAAACAGGAAGCTACATGGTACCTGCTCAGTGTGTGACTGTCCAGCCAACGGGAGAACTCTCCCAGAAGCCACTTCTGCCAGGATCCCATGAGACATCCATGTCCTAGACTAGACATTGGTGCTGGACTTGGAATTGGCCAGATGCGATTTGGATCAGCCGTGTCACTCTGGGAAAGTAGAGTTGGTTTTCTTAACTATAAAGTGGGGATTCTAACCTTGCCTTCTTTATGGGCCTGGGTGCAGACACAGGAGATGAGTCCCAAGATGTCCCAGGCATCATGGTTGACACGGAATGAGGGTGTGGCTTCCTTGGCTATACCTGGTCCTGTGGAAGCAATGGATATGACGGTGATCTCAGGATGAAGTAGGAAGGACTTGAGGAAGGTGATAGAGTTTTGTTGTTATTTCACTGATCCCGAAGGGGATGGAGCATGGGACATTACAGGAAAGGGCAAAAAAGGCCTCCAGGAGGAAGATGGGAAGTCCTGGCCCCTGGAACGGGCAGCGAACTCTGCCACTGTTAGCTGGGTGACTAGGGAAGAGTCAGTGTGTGCTGAGCCTCTGTTGCCTTCTATTAAAACTAGCTCACCATCTTTCCATGAAGAAATGAACATGGAAGGCCTGGAGCAGATGTTTGGGTTCTGCCTTGACACCAGCCCCTTCACGGATGCTTCTGTCTGAGAATAGCTTGCCTGGAGGTGCCCAGCCAGCCAAGGACTGGGACATCAGGGGGACACCTCTGAGGCTGCTGAGTATCCGACTCACTCTGGGGTGTAAGTCGGAGTGTGAAGCCACAGGGGGCCCTGCTACATGAGTCAGCCAGGCTGAGGCCGTGGTCACATGGCCCGAGCAGGAGTGGAGTGCCAGTTTACAGCCTGAGAGACTCTCAACTCTTTCCCCAGAAGACACTAGAAGCTGCACTGATGAATCTGGAGCTCAGGGCCCAAGATTGCACCTCTCTGGAGCATATTTCCATTCCTCTGTATCGGTACTCCAAGGAGAAAGTAGTCCCCTCCCTCCTTCAGACCTTCCTCCCAATCGAGAGAGCTTCAGACAAGGAAAGGGTTTTTGAGGATTCTGATTTGGGTCTAGGAAGCCAAAAGAGGAAGCAGTTAGAGCAAAGGCACTGACACACAAGCAGCCTTGGTGTGTTTGGGATCATCGTGAGCACAGATTCTTGCAGAGAAGATTGGGGTAAGTAGGGACCAGAACGTTTGTCCTTGTAGGCCATCAACAATGGCAAACCAGGGATGAGGGAGAAGGGGTGTACAGCATGCAGCCATTAGTCTAAGACTCCTAGAACTATGGGAATTAGCATCTATGTTGGTAACTGATAATCAAAGGCTCTAGGAATCACGGACTCCTGATGTTTTGGTTTCTGCCATCAACTTCTGGGCTCTCAACCATGAGGTTTAGGATCTAGTTTCTTAGGTGGGATAACGCTCTAAACTCTCCAAGTCTTACTTAAGAATAGAAGTCAACACCTCAATTCAGGCTGGCCTCTGGCCTAGCCACCAAGGGTAAGAGGACCTTTGGAAGCGCCATACACTTGATCTTCCGGAATTCCCTGTGCAATCTGGGCCATCCACTCAGTACTCACTAGGTTCTGAGTTCTGTCTGTGTTGCTCTGGCAGCTCATGAGAAGGACTTTACTCAATGCTTGTGAGCCTGGACTGGAGCACTGTCCATTCTTGCCCAGACATGGCTGGCATTGATCATGGATCAGGGCACGGTTCATAAATCCTGTGGTTCCTGCTGAAAACCACATGAAGACTAGAAGCCATTTATGTCCTTTAAGTAATTTCACAGTGTCTGGGCTATTCCCCCTCCTTTGTTTGATGGGGTTTACTCCTCCCAGCCTCAGGGAGTACACAGGCAAGCTGGCTCTCCTCCAAGGTCCTTAAATCAGTAAAGACAACCAGTTTCTGTTGGTCTATTATTCTCATTTTCATTTGTTGAATTACTCAAAGTGGGTAAGCAGAGAGCCAAAGAACACTGTTTCCATGCAGAGCCACAGGTAAAGCCTGAGATGCACAGCTCCCCAACAAAGCTGTGGCAGATAGATAAAAAGCAGTTCTTTCAGCACTCGGGAGGCAGAGACAGGAGGATTTCTGAGTTCGCGGCGGCTTGCCTGGGCTACATAGTGAGCTCAGGGCCAGCCTGAACTACAAAGCGAGACCCTGTCTCACACACACTCACACACACACACACAAAGCAGTTCTTGGAGTTGGGCAGAACTGAGCTGGAATCCCTGCTCCTCTCTTCCCCACCATGGCATTCTGACTATGGTACTTGAAACTTCTGATTCTAGATCCTTTTCTCCTTTGTCATTTGAAGAAAATAGTTATCTCTGAAGCCAATTATCTGGGTTTACTTCTAGTTTTGTGATACCGAGGACTGCTTAGTCTATGGAATGCTCTGGATAATAATAATACTCCCTACCTTGAGTAGTATTAGGGTTGAGAGTTTTGAGTAATACAGGAAGTTGGTTTAGTTCTTGATACAAAGCAGCACTTAGGAAATGAGCATTAGCTGTGACTACGATTGTTTGCAGGGTGGTAGTGCATTAAGAATCTTGAAGTGGGGCCAGAGATTTAGCTCAGTGATTCCAGCGCCTGCCTCGCAAGTGCAAGGTCCTGAGTTAGATCCCAGTAACCACATACAGTGCTGGGCGTGGTGACTCACACCCACCAGCAATCAATACCACAAACCACAGTGCTGGGCATGGTGGCTCATGCCTGTAATCCCAGCACTCGGGAGGCAGAGACAGGAGGATTGCTGAGTTCAAGGCTTGCCTGGGCTACATAGTGAGTTCAGGGCCAGCCTGAACTACAAAGTGAGACCCTGTCTCAAAAAAAGAAAAAAAAAAAAAGAATCTTGAAGTGTATAGCACTTCATAGGTACCATTGTATTCCATGGCTGAATGAATGGTAAGAGAATGGGGCAGTTTGATGTCTGAACATAGTGCCCACTACATGGGAAGTGGGGAACTGCCCACAAACCCATCATAGGCATGAGATCCATGCTAGGGTGACTCGGATCATCACAAGCTGATAGATCTTGTACATCCTTTTCAAGTTCCTACAGTTCTTCCAGCTGAGTCAGTGGCAGCAGATTAGCAGCCGGAAATTGGTAGTGGTGGGAGTGAATATACCATAGACATTGGCAAATGTTATAAATCAAGTGGTTTTTTGGTGTTGGCATTGGTGTTTCAGTGAGACAGAGAGAGAGAAAGAAAGAGAGAGAGACTTTGCTTAGAACCCATTATGTCCTAAACCACCGGGATTCATTTTCACATCTTCTCCCCCAACCATCTTCAGAAACTACTTTGACCATCTCATAAGACACAGGATGTTGGGAATAAATCGTTTTGTAGAAGAGAAGGCATCCACGGGTACTGGGGACTTGGCTTTGGAGACCCCGTTGAGTTTGGAGTGCCTGATCATAGCAGGTTTTGGGAGTCATAATGCTCACTGTGATACCAAAGACTCACCCAGGAAACACATGGCAGAACTATTTGGTGGTAATTCTGGGACTTTATAGAACGTGATGAGAATGAATTAATGCAGCTTCCTAGGAAGACTGTGATTCTTTGTGCCTGGACCTTGTAGCCACTCTTCATGGACGTTTGCAGTGCTCCTTGACAGAGCCTTCCTCTAAGTCCTTACCATAAATGGCCAGGTCAGGCCTTGTGAGCAGGGAGAACTATTTATGGCCATTCCAAATCTCCTTCAGCATCAATTGACTTTGAAGAAGTGAGGCTATTAAAAAAGTGGGACAGAAGTGCAGTGTTAAGTGTAGCAGACAGAAGAATGAACCCAAGGAAAGCATTTGTAAACTGCCTAGGGTTTGAAAGTTTGTCTGCAATGATCTTACAGAGAGAGAAGCACAGATTGAGGCTACCCTGGGGTTTGGGCTTGGCCAGTTCCATTCTGGAAGCCCAGCTGCCTTCTGCTAGCTTATTATTACCAATCAACAGGGCCCTGTGGGTCCAGAGCCCCCTCTACATATCATGGAGGGTAAGGATGGGTGGAATCTTTCTTCTGTCTTCTTTAGCTTCCCATGTGCTGTGAATGATCATCTAGCTTTGACAACTATTGCATCCTTAGGAGTAATCTCTCTTTTAAAGTGTGTTGATATAGCATTTGTGTTTCAATAGCCCTAAATGGCTTTAGAGGAAAGTCAGTTAATCTTCTGATCTGAGGAAGACCAGCAACTGTTCACTCTTAGAGGAATAAATAGAAATGTGCTGTGCTTTTAATCTTTAAATTGGTGCTATTGGAGACTAGCAATTATTAGCACTTCTCAGTGGGGATGGGCAGGGCGTTCATCATCCTCTCCCAGGCAGCAGGGGGAAGAGTGACTAAACTGTAATCTAGGCCGGGCTTTGGGGACAGCATTAGACTGGGGAGAAGAGGTGACTACAGAAAGACAAAGAACAATGGCCTATGTATGGAGCAGCTGGGGAACTACAGAGAGAATCCAACACGTCTCCAGGGGACAGACCCAAAAGTAACTGCTATGGTTTGGATCTTAATTGATCCCAAAGATCCATGTGCCTTGGGCCTGGTTATCAACCTGTGACAAAGTTGGGAGGTAGTGAACTCTAGCAGGTGGGACCTAGTAGAAGGAAGTTAGGTCACTGGGACACATTCTTGAAGAGGATTTGGGATTCTAGGCCCCCTCACCCACTTTTTTACTTGCCATTAGGCGAGTAGTTTTGCTTTACATGACAGTTACATTCCAACGTAACTGTCAACCCACAAGCAACATAGCTATCAACCCACAAGCAACATAGCTGACCAATTTACCATGAACTAAATTGTCTGAAACTATGAGCCAAAATAACCTTTATTCCTTTAAGCCAGTATTCACAGGTATTTTGTCACAGCAACAGAAATTTACTAACACAATGACCATGTGTTGTTTTCCAAATGAAAAGCAACTAGAAAATAAAAGATTTGCAGAAAAACAGAACCAAAGGATTTGGGGGTAATAATGCAAAAAACAAAAAAATCCAGGCAAGTAGTAGAGAGCCTTCTTTAGACTGAGTCTGATTCTTCCTCTTAATGGCTGGAGCTTTGCATATTCCAGAGAAGGCTTCCTTTTCTACCCATTGCAACCAAACCTGACTTCCTGTCAGAACATAAAAGGGAGTTTATATAAAATTCATATTCTTTGGTTTCACCCAAGATCTACTGAATCACACTCTCCATGAGATGGGTCCTCGGAACCTGTTCAATGAGCTTATTCCTATGCAGGCTAGCATATACAGGACTTAGACATAATTACGTCCCACAGGCCCCAGCTCTGTGCCAGCACAGTGGGGGTCAGTGCTGCACCACACGCCCTTGAGGGACACAAAGAGCAAGTTGCAGTTTCTTGTTCATAGCTATAGCCACACAGTTAGATCAGTACCTGGTATATCATCAGGGCTCACTGTTTGGGAAGGAAGGAAGGGAGGGAGGGAGGGAGGAAGGAAGGAAGGAAGGAAGGAAGGAAGGAAGGAAGGAAGGAAGGAAGGAAGGAACGAACGAACGAACGAACGAACGAACGAACGAACGAACAGGTGCGTGGCTTCCCCCTTCATCCCACAAGGAAAGGCACAGCACTGGCCCAGCTTTCCACAGTGAGGCCCTACAAGGAGTTTTGCAAAGTGCCTGTGCAACTCCCTTCTGAAATATAGAACCCCCTCATCACCAACTCCTAATCCTTCAGTTTCCTTTATACAGGAGATCAGAGTGTCCCATTAGGTGTTTAAGTCAGATTAACAGCACAGGTATCTGCCCCTCCTGCTCAGTTTGATGATGGGCAACCTGGGGCTGCTTCTTTTCAGGGAAGCAGTGCAGGGCATCGGATGGGGAAAGTGCTCTATTTGATCAAACTGTTGAGTTCTCCTCCCAGCCTGCGTGCAGCTGGCCCCAGTGGTCCACTTACTTAGGGATGTGGAGCGCGGCCTATGCCCTCCTAAGAGGTGAGGTGTCTCATCAGCACTGCTCCTGGGAGCGCTGCCTTACAGAGGTCTCTCTGATGTCAGCAGAACAGGGATTTGTGGACAGCAGGAGAGGCCTGGAGCAGGAGGACACTCGACCCCATGCAGGGTGTAAATTGTGTTGCTTTGTCAATATTGGCTGTCTCCTTTCAGAGCCGACTCCAAATTTGGCACAGTCACAAGGAACAGACTCTATGCCTTCTCCTTTCTCATCACATTAACAGCCAAAACAAAGCTTCCCCGTCACAATTATGTTCCCTTCCATCACACTTTATTAAGTATTATTTATATAAAAATAATTAAAGGTAGCTTACATTGGGGAAAAAAGGTAAATGACAACTAGTCTTTTAAGTCAAATCTTGAAATCAAACTGTTAGCACAGGGAAAAAGAAATGCTACTAGAATGCTTTTTTAGTCACTGTATTTGTCTCGACCTTCCTCATAGCCTTAGCAAAAAGGTGACTATGACCAGCTATGTGCTTGGATATAAGAGGAAAAGACAAGGTCTTTACATCTTTTTGGAGATAGTTCCAAAAGGTTTTTTTTTTTTTTTTTTTTTTTTTTTTGAGACAGGGTCTCACTTTGTAGTTCAGGCTGGCCCTCAGCTCACTATGTAGCCCAAGCAAGCCTGGAACTCAGCAATCCTCCTGCCTCTGCCTCCCGAGGGCTGGGATTACAGGCGTGAGCCACCATGCCCAGCATTGTGGTATGTGGTATTGATTGCTGGTGGGCATGAGTTACCACACCCAGCATTGTATGTGGTTACGGGGATCAAACTCAGGGCCTTGCACTTGGAAGGCAGGCGCTGGAACCACTGAGCTAAATCTCTGGCCCCCTCCAAAAGGTATTTTAAATAGAAAGAGCACTTAACAGGATATATAATTTCTTTCCAGGCAATATCTTGGCAAACAAGTTTTCTGCAGATGCAGAAGTATTTTTGGGACAAGTCTTTCTTACTTTGGCAAGTCTCAAAGGCTGAGGAAAAAACCCACAAAAATCTAATTAGGCAAAGCGACTTTGCAAAGACTGAGCTGGTATTTCTCTGTCGTCTATCTGTCTCTCTTCCTCTGTGTCTTCCTCTTATAATCAGCAGCACACGAATGGAGCTAACAACAGACTTTGTGTCTCTTTGCTGACCCACCAAAACCTTTACTCTTGTTAACAGAGACCAGAGGAACAAAGGGCAGCGACATTTACAAGCAGCTAAACCTTTCATATCTTGGTTCAAAGTTGGCTCTTCCATGTACATCTTCACATGCATCCTTCTTATTTTAACTCCAAAACCACAGCAGAACCATAAACACAGTTGTGCAAAGCAACCTATCCCAGAAGTCAGCAGCTCGGAACAGCAGCTATTCATCACCATGGAATCGGGCAGCAAGCGCTGGGGTCTCTCTGCAGCTCACCCACCAGTCTCTGTTCTGCGCGGGGTGGTGGTAGCAGCAGGGCCCTCCCGGGTATCTGCTGGTGGCCTATTTCACTGGCAACTCCTGGGACAAAAGCATTCAAGCATCCCAAGGCCTGGAGATTGCACAACACCCATCTACCACATCCTGTGTGACACAGGTCCCGCCAGACTCAAGGTGGCCCCCCAAAATGGGTTTTCCGGGGGCCACTTGCTGTCGTGTGACCCCCCCCTCTGTGGGTGGCAATTCCACAGGAAGAGTGAGGAGGGAGACGAGGAGGCACAGTGCCCTCCTGGGGTAGGAAGGGAAGGGCCTTTGTTGGGCACTTGGTGCTAGTGTAGTCCTCCCTCCAGTCTCGGTACAACCGCCACTCCACTGACACCACGGAGCGCAGCTACCAGGCCTCACACACTCTGTTTAAAATTTCAAGGTAACTATAAGAGGGGTGAGCCTCTGCAGTGATGAAGCAGCCAGTGCCTTAAGAAGCCTCCTGGTGACCGTGCCTAAGGACTGGGTCACACAGAGCATGAGTTCTGTGGCTCTCCAGCCAAATTCTTGTGAGACAGTGGCCCCTGGAGATCACATCGTCATTTTCACATGGGCTGATGTGAGACACAGCGTGCTAGTGGCACCCTAGAAGTCAGCTGAGTTTGGGGACACCTGGCCCTTACATAGGGCCAGGTGTCGAATGACAACAGAGGACATGCCCTCATGCTCATCGCTAAGGCGAGGCTGGCATTGTGAAAGAGTCAGCTAACAGACACACTAACTAACAGAATTAAGGGACAGGAACATTTTAACATCCAGAGAAGTAGTGTGAATTTTTTTTTTTTTTTTTTTTAGACAGGGTCTCCCTTTCTAGCTCAGGCTGGCCCTGAGCTCACTATGGAGCCCAGGCAAGCCTCAAACTCGGCAATCCTCCTGCCTCTGCCTCCCGAGTGCCGGGATTACAGGCATGAGCTACCACGCCTGGCAGTAGTGTGAATTTTTACAAATAGTGAGACTAGGTAGCAATAAAAGTAAGATCCCATATTTTTGCTCACAGAGACCTTATGTACACGCAGGAACACACATGTAGCCATATACATGTACATCCATGAACATCTGGAAGAAAGAAGGCCTGACTTAATAGCACCATATAAAAATAACTTGTGTATATTTTCAGGAAGTTTACTTTGAGTCAAATAAGGCAGAGAAAGGACCTTAGACTATGTTGATAGATTAAGGAAGCTTCTGCTCTTCTGTATACACAGTTTACATCAAGTGTATGAAGTCAGCTGATGGGTGTATAATTTAAAAACATTCAAGAACAACAAAAGTATACAGAGGGAAGGGCACACCGATAAAAGAATTTGAAATCATGAGATATAAGGGAATATAAGAGATAACTAAAGATCCTGAGAGACATTCTTTTTTTTTTTTTTTTTGGAGACAGGGTCTCGCTTTGTAGTTCAGGCTGGCCCTGAGCTCACTATGTAGCCCAGGCAAGCCTCAAACTCAGCAATCCTCCTGTCTCTGCCTCCCGAGTGCTGGGATTATAGGCATGAGCCACCACGCCCAGCCTGAGAAACATTCTTTTTTTTTTGAGACAGCGTCTCGCTTTGTAGTTCAAGCTGACTCTGAGCTCACTATGTAGTCCAGGCAAGCCTCAAACTCAGCAATCCTCCTGTCTCTGCCTCCCGAGTGCTGGGATTACAGGCATGAGCCACCACGCCCGGCCTGAGAGACATTCTTAACAAGACCCTCAACTCTAAAGGTGATTACACAGAAGAGGGATTTGATCTGCTCTCTGTGGCCCTAAAATAAGTCAGTTTGAACTAGTGAGTGGAAGCCAGGGGTCATGGGATTTGAAAATCAGAAGAATTAAGAAGATCTAGTTATTGAAGTGGCTGAATTAATAATGGACTTGAACACATGCCTCTAATCCCAACATTTGGAGAGGTCGAGAAAGGAGAGAGTTGTAAGTTCAAGACCAGCCTGGTCAACTTACTGAGTTAGTGAGATCTGGTCTCATGTAGTTCAGTGCAAAGTCCCTGAGTTTAATCCCTAGTAACATGCGCACATATGTGCGCACGTGCTCACAGACACACACACACACACAGGACTTCATCTCACTCCCTATGGTCTCCTGAGGTAGATGATTGGGTCATTGGTTCTAGGCCAACTTTAACCAACCTGAGGTGTCCTAAGACCTTGTCCAGGCTGCGTGATGGGCACAGACACTCAGCATGTGCCGTCACATGCTGAGGACTCAGTGCCACTGCACAGGGACATGACAGCTGAGATGAAGCTAAGGCACTGTGTGCTGAGCCGGGCTCCATGATAGTTCGTGGCAGCCCAGTGGCACCTGCTCCTGCCATCTCCCTTCTAGAAAGATGAAGATCGTTATCCTCTTTGTTTTCACCTTTTGCAACTTTGCTATTCTGGTTACCTGGGGATCCAGGGAGACCTGGAGAGCTGGGGGGGAGTAGCCTCTTTTGGGGCGTCAGCTCACACAACATGGTGCTTCGGTTTCTCCACCGCCTCCTGCCCTGACTGTGCTGAGGCTGCGTCTTCCCCCTGACAGAGGAGCTGAAGGAGAAGCTGACTGAGTACGTGGACAAGGTGAACAGCCAGAAGCCCGGCTTCATCAAGCTCGTGCGCCACAGCAAGCAGGAAGGCCTCATCCGCTCCAGGGTCAGCGGCTGGCGGGCAGCCACGGCCCCTGTGGTGGCGCTCTTTGATGCCCACGTGGAGTTCAATGTGGGCTGGTAAGTTTCGGGCAGAGGGGCAGGAGGGGCCCCACTGAGGTCCAGGGGCCGTGGCTTGGGAGCATGAATCAGGTTAGAGAATTCTAGGGGCAGGGAGATGTGGGAACGAGTGACACACGGTGGGACCAAAGCAGAGAGATTCTGCAGCTAAGAACAGAGTTCCAGCACCCAGAATGGCAGAGCTGGGCAGACGGGAGACAGATGTCTCACCTTGTGCGGCAGTGACCCGACCTTGCCTGGGCTCATGCGATTGACAGGCCTAAAGTCACGTTCATCTGATTCTCAGATTCTCACTGTTGGTTAAGTTAGTCTCAGCACATCTTTTCTTCTCTGCTCAGCGCTGCCAGCACAGGGTGGGCAGGGGGAGTGACCAAGGCCTCTGTGGCTGCCACCAGGAAGGGACGAGAGGACTACGTTGCCCTCTGTGTGTGGCTTTGCCACAGGGTCTGAGAATGACTATGCAGCTAGCACAAATAGCTTCCCACTCCTTTTTCCCTTGTGCCTCACGGCCTTGGGCTCTGCTTCCTCTCAGCTCCTTGGTGCCAGCCTCTGCCTCTGGGGAGCCGGGTGAGGAGGGCACTTCGGCAGGAAGTTTCAGAGCCGCAAGGCATCCACAAAGCCAGAGCCAGATTCTGGCCTAACAGGCCCAAATGAAGGCAGCAGCACAGCCATTTGTTATAGCTAAAGTCCCTGCTTGCCATTTGCAACTATTTAAAAGGCATTTTCACTGGATTTATAGCCAGAGAAGGAGAGGGACACTTATTATTTCAAGCTGATTTGAATAAACAATTATGCAGCAAATGTATTATTAATGAGAAGCTTCTCCTGTCTGCAAATATATTGCTCACGTGGTGCCCACGGGGGCCTCCTGGTTCCCTGGGGAGGCCTGGATGTACCACCTGTCCATAGCTTCTTGGGAACTGCACTCTACCACTGTGCTCCGTCTTCTCTTTCAGGTTGATTCACTAAATTTTTAGCAAAAATCAAAGCCCAGGTTAAAAACTTCCTCTGGAGCGTCAAATCTCTGCCTTCATTTGTTTCTTTTAATGTCTTGATTTTTGTTGTGCGTGGAGGCAAGCAGAGCAGGCAGGCCGGACGGGGCTCTCTCAGCTCAGCTCTAGACCTACTGAAAGAGCAGCCAGGCTACCCGACCGCCCATAAGTCCTTGGGGCTGGGAAGGTGTGGCTCTCACTGGTGACAGCCAGGCGCTCCTTCCTCCTTTGACGGGAAATGGACCTTCAGAAGATGTTAACGTGGTTGCTGTCCACTTCGGTTGTGGTCACCCCCTCTCTCCTTCCCTCCTGCATAGGGCTGAACCCGTACTAACCCGGATAAAGGAGAACCGGAAGCGGATCATCTCGCCGTCCTTTGATAACATTAAGTACGACAACTTTGAGATAGAAGAGTATCCATTGGCTGCCCAGGGCTTTGACTGGGAGCTGTGGTGCCGCTACTTAAATCCCCCCAAGGCCTGGTGGAAGCTGGAGAACTCCACTGCTCCAATAAGGTACAATGCCCTTGCCTGTGGGCGTCTTTGCCTTGGCCTCCGTACCGGGGATCCCTTCCCCACCAGAACTTAGTCACCAAACTCTGGGACAGCAGGGTGGAGGAAAGGTAGAAAGGATTTCTCTGTGATCTTCGGTCCCTGTCACAGCCTCCAAAGGAGCCAGCATGACACCAGAATCCACGCACAGCCTCAAAGCTGCTCATTTGGACATATCACCAGGGATGCCTGCTGGGTGTCCGCTCTAAGAGTTGGTTCCCAGCCCCCAAAGTCTGGAGTCTAGTGAAGACAGACAGAGTAATTAGAATGGAAAATTATTTTATCATGCAAGTGGAGCGGATGGCAAGTAGAGAAATGGAAAATTCTTCTCACATTAGCATTGTGCGTGTTTGCAGTAGGAGATGGCTAGGTAGGGACAGACAACCATGTGAAGTTATGATAATGAAGCAGGTTCAAAGGGACTGGAAGGAGAAATGTAAGCAAGAAGCACCCAGTAGGTAGACAGGTAGGGAAGCTGGAGTCAACCTGCAGCACTTGTGTTCCTCGATGCTGTCCAAGCTTTATCCACTACTACTCGAACAAAAGAGATATCAATTGCTTTTCAAAGATCTCAAGTCCCCCTGTGTGGGAACCAGGGGAAGGGAGCGTAACTAGAACCTTTACATTAGATTCTAGTCTCCTGTGAGTCGACAGCACGTGGCGAAATAATAATTAATGAGGTTCAGAGAGGCTGTTTGGGTCTGATCCACGCTACGCTGGGTAGCAAAAGACCCCAGGCCCCAGCCCACCACACCTTTTATTCAGCATCTCTAGAGTAACAATGTAACAGACCCGGTGGGCAGGGCAGACACCTCCCATAGTCCTAGAGACATGCAGATGAAGATCCCGCTGGGCAGGGCAGATACAGACTATGGAGTAGTTTGCCTTGAAGCATCACAGCATGTGGGACCACGGGAGTCTTTGTTGTTAGCAGAGGTGAAGGCGAGTTGAGTCCAGAGCCCTTCTGCACCAGGGATGCCTGATCAATTTTGACCTTCCAATTATTTCTCCCAAAACATGTTCCCAACACCCCTGCCCCTTCTTCTGTCCTCCCAGACCCTTCGATTACCCACTGTGCAATCTGTACTTTCACAGGTTAGGACTCCTGCATAGCTGTCCCCACCAGCCTTGTTTCTGTCTGTGTTGATGGCAGGAGGCTGCCGGGGCTCCCTGATTGTTAAACACACAGGCAGCACCAGAACGTGGCCCAGGGGGCAGCTCCTGGGATGAAAGAGATTAGAAGTGATGTTGCTTTGTATTGCTTGAGAGGAAAAGATTATGAAAAAATGCAATTGAAAATGAGTGATGATTACCTAAGATCATCACATTTTTCTTTGCCAGAACCATAAAAGATATTCATGTTTAAACCAGAATAGATGAGAATCCGCTTAACTTTCCTGTGGTTACCTGTGCTACTTTTTTCCTATGTCTTGCTTTGGTATAACAAAATACCTCGGGCTATGCAACTTATTTAAAAGAAGAAATGTTTATTTAGCTCACAGTATTAGAAGGTGAAAGTCCAAGATTGGCTGACCTGAATGGATTGTAACAAAGCAGATGGCATCTCCCGGCAGGAGCAGGAAAGGAAACAGCCGCGTGCAGAAAGGGTCAAGTATGGGAGATGGCCTTGCTTTGTGGCCACCTGCTTTTTAAAGAATTAATCTTATCCTTCAAGAACTACATCAATCCCTTCTGGGTGTGGTGCCCCACGATCTAATCATCTTCCACTAGGACTCACCTCTTAAAAACCTTCCATTTCTGAGTAATGTTATACTGAGGACCGAGCTTTCAGCTTCTGAACCTTTGGGTGGCACAATCCACACCTTATCCAAACGACTGTTACCCACCTTGCGAGGCCTATGCCCCACTTTTGAGTTACTCAAGATTTTCTGGGGGCCACCTATAAACAAGGGCCTAGGATACACTTAGTCTCATTGGATCTTTATTATAACCTAGTGACACCTTATTCTGTCATCCCTGTTTTATAAAATGAGGAGAGCAAGACAGAAAAGAGCCCGGACCCACTCAGGCCAGGCAGATCCTGTGGCTAGTCATCCCTCTAGTTGGCCTCTTTTGGGCTCAGGAGTGGTTGGGCCATTTCTGCCCCTCAGTGGACTAAATGCTTATGGAAGGAAATATTCCACATGCAATAGATGCTCTTCCAGAAGACTGTTGATATTAACTGTTTCTGTTCTGCTCATCTGTCATTGCATTGAGGTGATCTTAAAGAGCAAGGCTTCATTCCAGGATCTTGCTAAAGGATGTCACCTCAACCTCAGATTTCCCATTACTCAATTTTTTATCCGAAACTTAAGTGTGAAGAATTTCATTTATGAAGGAGTTTTGGAAGAACATTCCTGGTTTTGTTGCTAGATGAGCAGTCTAGCAGAAACTGTAATTTATACAAATGCACCTGTGTATCCTGACTCTGTTATCTTTGGAGTGTACTTTAATGTTTTGCTCACACATAGTGTAATCTACCAAAAAAGCCCAGTGGTATCCTCTACTGGGTTCTGAAGGAATGCCCTTGAGATAACTGTTCACTGGGTTCCCCTAGGGATCTCTCCAAGAAGATCAACAAGGTAAATTTCTTTCAAATCAACTACCATTAAAAGAAAATCTTGCTAACCCCGTGGAATCAGTATGATTCCTTTTCATATAAGCATTGCACATTTTATTTCTAAGACTGTGTGTATTCATTTTCACCTTGGCCACCAAGAAGCTCAGAGCTGTATTTGTGAGCCTACTTCGGGACTTCAATTTTCACATGCCTTCTAATTGATATCCAATGGGATGTAATCTTTAGGCTTTCCAGACATAATCTATGTTTGGCATTGTGTTTTACATTTCCTCCTCACAAGATGTTTCTGAATCCTTTCAGGAATGATGGAGGGCATAGATCAGTAGCACTTTTAGCCTGATCGATCCACTTAATACTCTAGCTGGTTAACAAGTAATGGGCCTCCTGAAGTGGCCTGTGTTCTACCTTCTGTTCCTTCCATAGCTGGGGGTAGCAGGTGGAAGAAGACCTTCCCACGCACATGGGACACAGTTCCTGAGTGCGCTATCATTCATGATTGTGGAGGGGAAACTGAGGCCCCACTCTGATGGACCATCTTGTATTTAGCAAAGGGATCCTTTGGAGATGATTTGATGAGCAAGTACCACTTCCTAAATGATCTTTTGAGTGTCAGGTATGTCCCAGACACTTACTGTAGCTTTGTCTTATGTAATTGAGTCCATGTGAGGTTAGAGCTGACCCTGTATTCTGTGGACTCAGAGGCTCAGAATGGCCGAGGATCCCTTCTCAGAAACCATGGCCAGAGTAGGATCGCTTCCATAGCGTTCAGCTCAAAGGCCTGAGTCCAGTGCAGGCTGTCCACATGCTTTAAGAGCGTGGGTGACCTCATTCCACTCCTGTGGTCTGGGAGGGTGAAGGCATTAAAAGTGTGGTGACTTGCAAGCAAGAGGGGCAGTGACCCCAGCATGCCAGTGTGCTGAGCAGCCTCCTGCATCAGCACTGTCAGGGAAATAGCCTGCAAAATAGTTCTTTCTCTGTGGTGATGAGTTTCCAGTTACGAAGACAGGTGCATTTGTGTGTGATTGACAGATTCTCATAGCTAAGGATTCTTCATTTCATCTTCTCTCCCCCTTTCCCTCCAAATTCTAGCCCTGGGTGGATAAAATGTCAGGCAAGGGCTAGAAAGGGGAGCAGGTGCACTGGAATGATTCAGAGTCATTTGCTGTCCGCAGAGAAGCGGAACCGTGAGGTCCTGCTGATTTTGCTGGGTGTCTGCAGGATCTCAGACCCTCAGGGAGGACAGCTGTCGGCTCCAAACTGGGGTGTCTACCTAAGCACTCTGGTCCGTGGGACATGACCCTGCAGTGTCCCGCGGATAACAAGGAGCAGTTTCCCGGCAGAAATGCCACTTTCCCCTGACAGCCACTTCTCCCATCCACACTCCTATTGACTGCTCAGCTCCTTGGCCTCCACTACTGCTTGAGTGGTGTTTTAAAAAGCTCGGTGCACACCACCATCCCGTACACCTGTCCCACCTCATGAGGACTCCCGCATCTATAGATAAATCTACAGATCATTTTCCATGCTACCCAAAGCCATTCACCACCTGCTCCCAGCTACTTTCTCTAAGCAGACACACACTGGCACAAGGAATTCCAGTTGAGGAGGGTGGGCAAGTTGGCATGGGTGCCCCAACAGGATCAGGTGAGCTGGGCAGCTCAGAGGACGGCATCAAGGCAGTGAGAGATACAGACAGTCAGTCTAGACAGCAGATGACCACTGCGCAGGGCTAGAACAGGGTCTGGGAATCAGCAGCTCTCCATCTGCTGCGCTAATAACCAGCCTCCCTGGAGTAACTGGGTAAGAACAGACCAGGGCCGCTCTGAGCCGGAGACTCACCGGGGCTCTGGCAGCACAGTGAGGGAGAAGCCGTCCTCCTGGTAGGAAGCTCTTACGCCCCAAGCCCCCGGTGGCTCCCAGCAGACAGCCCTGTGCTCACCCCTGGCCGGCCTCCCCTCCCCTGCAGGAGCCCCGCCCTCATCGGC
Source organism: Thryonomys swinderianus (assembly GCA_004025085.1). NCBI lineage: Eukaryota > Metazoa > Chordata > Mammalia > Rodentia > Thryonomyidae > Thryonomys > Thryonomys swinderianus. Next base: position 17,461 of record PVIC010009150.1, on the reverse strand, counting down.
TGCTTCATCGTGGACCGCCAGTACTTCCAGGAGATCGGCCTGCTGGACGAAGGCATGGAGGTCTACGGAGGCGAGAATGTGGAGCTCGGGATCAGGGTGAGTGGGCTCCTCACAGACAGGGCGAGCTCAGCTCCCACAGGGCTGAATGAGACTGGCAGAGGAGAAAGGGGACTTCAAAGGAAAGGTCACAGTCTGAGTCCTTGAGTCGGGTCCGTGTGAGTGACTGGGGCCGGGCGGGAGACTCAAGGCTTTCAGGAAGAAGAGCACTTCGGGACTCGCTTGGCGCCTGTGGGGGGAGGGGACGCTCGAGCTGCCAACTCAAGGGAACGGCGTCTTTGTTAAAACCAACACCAGCCCGTCCGGTGAGCAAAGGTGTGGGCCCAAGGCGACGGGAGGATCGAGGGACGGCAGACAGCAGTGCTGCTCAGAGTCACGGGGACACTCCGGTTCGTCCACAGTGGCCCACAGAACTGCCACAGGGAATGTGTCAAGACGGCTGCGGGGAAATAAACTCACGCGGTACAGACAACAAAGTGCAGCCAGGTCATGCTGTGCGGTTTCTGCCCCTCCAGTGCTGGCCAGAGCCCTAGGCCCTCGCTGCCTCACACCCTTTCTGAGGACGCTACTCATCCTCCTCCAGGCTCAGGTGTGACTCTGGAAGAGGCACTGTCCTGTTTCCCGTCCCACAGGGCCGTGGCGTAAGCTCATGCTCCTTATCTCTGCCTGTGGAGAGAGAAACCGAGAGCACAGCCCTCTCTTCCCTCAGAGGAACAATCAGCTGCCCTGGTACAGGAATGTAGTGATGGATGGAATGAAGGATCTTTTCCACACCCAGGGAGTGTCCCTGGTAAGCCCAATGTTTGAAGTAGTGTGACATGGCTCCGTGGTAGTTCCCACTGTCTCCCCTGTGGAGTTCACTCACTGCATGGCCCCCCGTAGGCCGGCCAGTCCTTGAAGGGGGCCTCATGCCTCCTGGTATCCATGGCTCTCATCCTAGTACCAGGCTGCTTTCGCTCCCAAGCAGACTTCCTCCACCCTGTGGCTGTTTCCATCTAATGGTTCCACTTTTCCCCCTCTGGCCTGAGTGAGTTTCTCGTCGCACCTATGGGACCTGACAGGTACTGCGTAGGCCCAGAGTGTCCCTAGCTGTAATGAGCTTTGAGGAATGAGCAGGAATGGCCTGTCTGAAGCTGACCTGGAGAGCACTTCCTGACACCTGTATTCACTGGAACTTTGAGAAATTGCTTTGGAGGCAGGGAAAACGCATGGGCTCGCTGGGGGCTAATGTATTCATGGAGGACAGCGCCTGCATAATCACCCTCATTTTTCCAGCTGTCTCCCCACCGGTCACCGATTCACGGCTGGCTTCCTCGCCGCCTCGTTTTAGCACTGCTCCTGGATAAATGCTTGCCCCAAACAATATGTTTGGCCGGGAGCTGCTGTAAGGAATTGGCTGAGAGAGCAGCACCGCCTCTGGTCACTTGTGTTCTCCGGATAAAAATGTCTGGGAATGGAGAAAGAAATTAGATTTGTGATCTCTGCTTTCAGCATGTGTGTGAGTCAGTCACAGCATGGTGGTGATTTCTGGCTTTTCCTTCCTTATACTATAAAGCTATTCTGGAGTGTGGGCCTGAGTGAGGCTTTCAAATATGTGTTAAAATATCTTTGGGGCCAGGGATTTAGCTCAAGTGATTACTGCACCTACCGTGGAAGCACAAGGGACTGAGTTCAATCCTTGGTACCACCAAAAAAAAAAAAAAAAATCCTTGAGTGGCTTCATGTTCAGAGTTTAAAACATTGTGAACAATCTTGTCTGGCTTTTTCTTTTACTCCTCTTCCTTTCCGCTTGCTGGAAATCAGGTGTCACTGGAGTTCAAAGAAGGGAGGCTTTTCAAGCAGAGGCCCAGCCTCCGGTTGTGTGCAGAGCTGAGCACACCCAAGAGGGAGGGACTGGTCCACCTGACTCAGTGCCCCTAAAGGGCGACAGAGCTGCTGATCATCTCCCAAACAGGTGTCCTCCTTTGGGTAGCTGTTGGTTTATTTGCATTTTCCTTTCATGTCTTCTGAGTCAACAACTCAGCGCCTCAATTTTCTCATCTATAAAATAATGAGCCCTCCGTGGAAATGTGAAAAACACTGTTTTTCAACCCTGCTTTTCCAGAGCCACTTATGCAAAGTCTTTCTCTATGTTAGAACATAGACACAGGCTTGTCTGCACTGTTATTGAAAACCCTCTCTCAGCTGGGATTGGTTACGTTACTCATCCTCAAAACACCAGAACAACGGGGAGAGTTGTAACACCTCCCTTCTCCTCAGTTGTAGAAGCTGAAGTTAAGAGCTCACGTATTTTCTCAAGGTCACGCAACCTATAAAAGACTCGATCCCAATGTTTGTGATTCAATAAACTTTCCACAGTGATTACTCTAGGAGTCAAAGTCCTCTGAGGGCCCCCCGAAGGAGTTACAGTAGCCTCTGTGCAGTTCTTTCTATTTCGTTGACAGTCATGTCTGTTGAGTCATGATTTAAAGCTTTACTCTTATTTTGCACTCAACTCTAATAAAACTGTTTTTCCTAATTCCTAACTATACAAGGCAATGGGGAGCGAGAAGGAGCATCTGTGGCAGATGGAAATAAGAGTAAGAAATGACACTGAATAGAAGACAGAAAGATTACGTACTGTGTTACTATAAAAGTACTAAACGTGTTAAAAAGTAGCAAAGAACTCACAAAGATGTGAAAAATTGTTAGAAAGTGGGTATATGTTGGATTAAGTCTCTCACTTCCCAAAAATATGTTGAAGTCTTATTATCTTTTAGATGTGATTATGACCATATTGGACCTAATTTGGAAACATATAGGAAATTAGAAAATAGATCTAAAGAAATTATCCAAAATCAGCCCAGAAACATACCTACAAGAAGGTTGAGAGACATGTAGGGTTGAGAGAGAAAGTTTAACACTATCTCTCAAAATTCCAAATGTAAATGATAAAGAGAATCAGGCCCCCAAAAACCCCAACATTTGAATAGATAATGTATTAAAAGTTTCCTAAATAGGAAGCCAACCTATCCAAAGCAAGCTGAATGTGAAGGCATTCACACTTAGATTTACTATAGAGTAGAACTGCTGAATACAAAAGGCAAAGAGAAACAAATCAGTAAGAAAAAAGCACATCATCTAAAGATCAGAAACAATTAGAATAACAGTTGACCTTTCAACAGCAGCAACAGAATTCAAGAGATCATGAAATAGCATCTTCATTATGCTGAGGTAATATTATTGTCAATTTATGTATGTACGCCCAACAATAATATCCTTCAAAAGCCAGAGAGGTAAAGAAAGTCATTGCAGACACATGAAAAATGTGTCTAAGACTTTGCTACTAGACTTTGTTAAAGATTAAATTAGGAATGTCTCCCAAGGGTCCATGAGCCCAGAGGTGGGGCTTTTAAAAGACGGTTGAAACGTGGGGACAATATGGCTGACCTGCTCTTGGGAGGTATGGCCTGGTAGGAAGAGGCAGGTCACTTAACAGTGTGAACTGGAGGAGTTAGGTAAATCTCTCCCTGGCTTCTTCCTCTGTTTGCTTCCTGGCCCCCATGACATGACAGCTTTTCCTCCACTAGACCTCTCTGCCATCCTTTTTCTGCCTTGAAGCCAGCTGACCATAGAGTGAAAAATCTAAACCCAAATGAATTTCTCCTCTCTTAAATTGTGCTGGTTATCATATACCAGCAACAAGAAAGTGACTAAGACGCAGACTGTCATTGTTACAAAAGACGTGCCTTGGGTCTAAGGAAAATGATCTCAAGTAGAAATCCAGCTAAAGGAAAAATTAGCTTAAAATATGACTAAACCTAAAGAAATATCAATAGGAAATAACATAAGAGTGATGGTTTATTAAAGTTACATGATGATAGTAACATATGAGCTGTAGGGGTGACTGGAGTTGAGGAGTTTTAAAATGCCCATGTTGCTAGTGAGGATAGGAAGAGTATTGAATGTTTCTAAAATTTGACAGGCAAGTTGAAATTTCTATCAAAGCAATGAAAATCACAACAGAAAAATTATAATCCCTAAGTAGTTGCAGAAAGTAAAGGATAAAAGTGGTAAGCAATAGAAAAGTAGAATATAGAATAGGCTATACAGAGAAAACAAAATTCAAATGTATCAGCAAATTTAACTGAATTTAACTAAAAGCCAAATCATTTTAGAAATACATTCTAAATTTCTTAAATTAACTATTGCCTATTTATAAGGAACATATCTAAGATATAATACAGAAAGATTAAAATCCAAACGTACAGAGAAAGTTATAGTGGACAGAGGCCAGTGAAAATAAAGTTATATTAACTTTAGGAAAGAAATGCTATTAAAACTTACTTTACCATAAAGAAGTCTACAAGATACTAAATGTGTAATTCATCAAGAATATATAATTATGAACTTGTATGCATTTAATTCCACAATTTTAATTAGTATAAAGTAAAAATTGACAGAATTAAAAGAAGACATTGACAACTGTATTAACATAGTTGATTTTATTAAATTTCTTTCAAGTAATTGATATATCAACACAATTCAGTTTGAATCTAATGAGCACATATAAAATGTAGCACCAACGACTGCTGAAAACAACTTTTTATCCAAGAACTCATGGAATAGTTATAAAATTTGACCACCTACTGGGGCATAAAGGAAGATCCATTGAATACCAAGGAAAATTTCAGCATCATTTGCAGCACATTCTCTGACCACACTAGAACTAAGAAATCTATAAGCAAAAATTATAGATACAAGAGATATTTTTATAAACATAGAAAACATGTGAAGTATTCCTAAATCATAGGTCAAAGAAGAAATTATTCTGTAAGTCTGAAAATATTTCAAACCGAGTATAACAAATGTGCTTCATATTACATCATCTGAAATACAGCTAAAAGTATACTTGAGAGAAATTATTTAACATGCCTTTCTTATATTAGAAAGAAAAGCTGAAAGTTAAAAAGTATACATTATAAGCCAGGCATGGTGGCTCACACTTGTAATCCACACTCGGAAGGCAGAGACAGGAAGATTGCTGAATTTGAGGCTTGCCTTGGCTACATAGTGAGCTCAGGGCCAGCCTGAACTACAAAGTGAGACCCTGTCTCAAAAAAAAAAAAAGTATACAATATAAGTAGTTAGAAAGACACACCAGAACAAAAAGTGCATTTTTACTATACACTGAAAATACTGAAGAAAAAAATTAATGTAAAAGAGTATGCATATATACCTATAGAAAGGTTCAATAAAGCTAAAACTTAGTTCTTTGGAAAGAATAATCAAACTGATAGAACTTTAGTAATAGAAAGAGACAGAGACAAGAGAGACAGAGGAAGAGCAAGTACGTAATATTAGGAATGGAGAAGGGACATTGATACAGCTAAGACAATCTAAAAATTTAAAAGAAATTTATGATCAAGTTTTTGCCAAAATTTGGATAAAGAAAACTTGTAGAAAAATACAGCTGATGAAAACTGACAGAGGAAGAAATAAAAATCCCAAATTGCATCCATCAAATAAATTGAATTTATAGTGTAAAATATTCTCAGAAATGAAAAACTAGGACCAGATGGTTTTACCAGTAAGCACTGCCAAGCTTTGAAGAAACAAAATGTTTCAAATGTGTACAAATTATTTGAACTGAGAATACAGAGATGGTAACAAGTATCCAACAATATATCCTGGATCTATTTCTTTTAAAGCCAATCAATGTTTAAAGCATAATTTCTGTTGATTTCAAGTTTCTTGAGTCGTAAAGAAATTGTACTCTGTGTACTTGTTCAGTAAGATGAAAGGGCCATACACCTATCTAAAAATTTTTTTGCTGTTAAATTCTTTAGTATAGATAATAGTGGTCTCACCTTTCTGTAATGGGAAGGGGTAAGGAGAGAAGGAAGAACACTGTAGACACAGCCAGTGCCCTGGCAGTACCATCCAGAGGTCCAGAGCAGGCAACAAGATGAAAAGGACCTTTTACTCATCTTGCCCCTCCTGTAGAATATTCTAGACCAGTTTAAACAATTTGGAATGTGTCACAGAGAAGAGTCCAGCAGGCAGAACTACTGGCCAGCTATGTGGTCACATCTGCAAGTCACTGACTCCATAGCTAAAAGGCTAAGCTTTCGGGCTCCTCATGGCATTGGAGAGCCTCTGTCTTGGGATATTCAGTGTCATTTGCCTCTTTAGGATATTGTCTGCTATTCTGATGCCTGTTAAGTAGTTTTCCCATCCTCCTGGATAACTTTACTACCTGTTCCTATGGTTGAGTTGCTGATTTTATTTTTTATTCCCTGTTCTCCTTTCACTGCTCTTCTTGGCCTTCATGAGAAGGCCTGACTAGAAGTGGAATCAAGTTTAGGAGAATTCCTCTCATAGTTAAGTAATCTAGGATAGATTACATCTAGGATAGGATGAAGTCTAGCTGTCTGGCTCCACTTTTTGGCCTTGGGGACACCCATGAACTACTTTAAGGCCCTCCGTTTTGGGCTAGCCGTATTTAACAGCTTAATGATGCCAAGACTTGCCTTGGAGATATCACAATACCTTGGGTGGTGACTGCTGTCAACCCATGAAGTCTTGCTGTTGTCCTAGTCTAGTCTAATAGTTTTTTTCCCCCTTTATTAAATCTTTTTTCTCATCCAGAGAGAAGCTAGTACCTACACATGTCCCAGAAAAAAATGAACAAACAAACAAACAAAAACCACAGGGTATGTGTGAGGCAGGGAGTGAGGGAGGAGTGGGTGGAACAATAGTAGACTTCACAGATGGCATAATTGCCAGCTATCAAAAAATGCCCTTAGTTCCTATACTAAATTCATCTGTTGCTTCCACATCAACTAAACATAGGCATTGTCTTTCATCCATGTTTGCAAAATTCATTCCCTACAATTATCCTATTTATGCACACACCAATTAAATGCTATAAGCAAGCCAGTTTATCTTAATAGTGTTATATGATTAAAAATATTTATGTTGACCAGAAAATTTAATTCATTCATATGCTTTTTAGCTCATTATCATAATTATTATTTTAACAGCGAAGATAACAGGAAGAAATCAATTTAAGTGTTCTATATAAAACATGATTGTATCTATTATTCATGTAAATATATATGTGGCATAAATATACTACCATGCATATGTTGCTTTATTTTCTAAAGTATCCATTAATTTATAGGTATTGTTGTTCTGCTGAATTATTTATTCATCTAGCACTCAAGAGTCTATGTTGTAATCAAGGAAAACTGACCAGGTTCACTGAAAGACAAAAGGATTTATAGGGAAGCTATTGAGCGTCTTGATACATAAAGAGATCTATAGAACCAGATTCAGGAAACAAGAGCTAGGAGAGGCTGAACAGCAGGAACACAACCAAAGTCCTGTGGTCATAGCAGCCTATTTAGGGAACATCTCTGACCCTACTGCCAGGACCACATAGTCATAGACGAAATAAAAGAGATTTGCTCATCTTCTTCTTGCACCTGTGGATGAATCTGAAGTAGATCGAGCTGTTTGGAAGATAATGCACAGAAGATATTGATTGTGCCAGGCAAGACTCTGTTGGACAAATTGCAAGTTACTGACATTTTATCTGAATATCTCTGCTTAGAGGCCTACTCCTGGGTACTTGGCACCTTTGCTTGTGTCTTGGTGACATTCACCAAGATTTAAAGTTCTGAGGGAGAGAGGATTGACTAACCCGAGGCTATATGAAAATGTCTTAGGTTCCAGGGAGCAGGGACAGATCTTATATGACACCTTTCTCACTTTGTAACTCCAAGAATTACCTTAACAGGGTCCCTCATAAAGGAAGTTGAACTTTAGAACTTGGATTCAGCTGTCTTCTAAAATAATTAATACAGTATTTAGGGTACTGTGTGTATCAGTATGTATACTCCAGATACTTTATCATAAAAGGGACTTTTAAAAAGCATTTTATTGTGGACAATTTCAAGTACATTTAAAATAATAAATCTCTATACTCATCAGCTCAAGACCTGTTTGGTTTTAATTCTAACCTTACCCCATCTTCTTTCAATTCTAGTTATTTTAAAGCAAATCCCAGACATCGTATTATTTCACCAAAAAAGTATGTATGCACACTAGATTGTGACATTTTAAAGAAGCAAGAAACATGGCCAGAGTACTATTTTTAGCCCTATAAGAAAAATTCCATAGCAGCATCAAATATTAAATAAGTGCTTAAATTTCACTAGTTTTCTTATTATTGTTTTATCTCTTTTTGCTTATTTTTTTTTCTCAAGCCATGTTTTGATTAGTTAATGCGTACTTCAGGCTCCTGTCAATATCTCTATGTATTCTCTTTCTCTCTCTCGCCTGTAGAGACTTGAAAAGTCTAGATTTTCATGATTAATTTTATTGGTATTATTCAACACATCTTTCTATTTGTCCTATTTGTTTCTTCTAAATTGGCAATTAGATCTGGAGATTTGGGTTCATTTTCATAGGAAGATGACCATATAGATAGACTTGTGAACTTCCATCACAAGGCACATGAAGTCTACTTATTTCTCCTTTTGTGATCTAGCATTCTTTTTTTTTTTTGAGACAGGGTCTCGCTCTGCAGTTCAGGCTGGCCCTGAGCTCACTATGTAGCCTGGGCAAGCCTCGAACTCAGCAATCCTCCTGTCTCTGCCTCCCAAGTGTTGGGATGACAGGTGTGAGCCACCATGTCCGGCAATCCTAGCATTCTCGATTATTGCTTTGATTTAATAATTCATGAGAGGTTGCAAAATAGTGATAAATGTATGTTTTCTTTCTAATTTATTGACTGGAATAATTTTCATAGAGAAGCATTTACAGAAATCCATTCTTTGGTTGCCCAGAAATACAGCAAAGTTCATTTGTAGAAGTTACAATAAATAGTTCTTTCTGTAACAGCTTTCAAAAAGATGAATTAATTCTCAGTCATATTCCAAAGGAGACCAATAAGTTTTACAGTCTCTTGAACTTATGAGTTCAAATATATTTGATGTACTCCAGTTCATTATATTTAATATCCTTCTTAACTTGCAAATTTTCCCTGTTTGGCCATTGGAAATCTATTGACATTGGTTCCTGCGTTCTTTTGACTGTTTAGTGGCACCTGGCTCTTCTTACATATTTCCTGTTCCAGACTTGTGATTAGTTATTTCCCAGGGCACCATTAGTAAGGAACAGTATTTTTGTGAGAAAACCACCAACAGAGCCTGGAGGCACACATTGCTTTAAGTTGATCCAAGTTTCTAGAACTTTTGCAGTGATCAGAAGTAGAAATTATTATTATTATTTTTTGTAGAGATAAAATACTTCAAGCATTTCTATTCATCTTTCTGACTCAAATTTGGAACTACAGGTTTTTAGCTTCATCAATCTTAAATCTTTATATATTTCTTTTCTCCCATGCTAATATTTCTGGCTCTTGAGGACAACTATGAAATTACTCATTTGTTTATTCTCCAAAATCCTCACAGCTGTTTCACAATACTAATAACAACACTGTCACCCAAAACATGATAAATATAAATAGTTTAATTCTTTTCTTCTCAGCATTTCTTGTTTTTAGGTTATATCTCACTAGAGACATACGGTCAAATTACTATGCTTTAAAAATAGCCAGAGTGATTCCTGTCTATGTAGCTCTCCTACCAATAAATACATAGACTCATGTATTTAATTTTGCTCTTGTCTTTTAAGTTTAATTTTTTATAATTATGCAAATATTGATACAATCCAAAATCAAATCTATAAAATAAGGCATATTCAGAAAAGTCTACTTTATATCAGGGCTCCTCTTCAAGCTATTTCCTATCATTAATGTAAATATTTATTTTTTATTCCTTTTACTTTATTCTTGAGAAATATAATGAAATGTGTGTATGAGTATCTTCCTCTCCTAGATAAATGGTGATATACTATGCATATTTTTACTATGTTGTTTCTTTTGAAAATATACATGGTATATATGTCTCTATATATATAAAATACCTATTTCTGAAGATCATTCTGTAATAGCATATAAAGGCATTCCTCAGTCTTTTTTCTTTTAAAGAGGATAGTACTGTAATTAAATCTCTACATATATTTTTCATAGTTTTACTCATTATCTTTCAAACAGATTCCTAGTCATCATCCAGCATCCTCCAGGCAGGGAGAATTTATTCCACCAGGAATGATGAAGCTGTCATTTTCATCACAGCCACACCAACACAGTATGTTGTAAGACATTTGAAATTTTTACCAATCTGACAGATGAGAAATGACTTTCAGAGTTGTTTTAATTTGCATTTCTCTTATTAAGAACTTCATACCAAAGCTTTTCATGTGATTAAGGCCATTTGCATTTCTTTTTTTCTGTGAGCTCTTCATATTTTTGGCGCACTTTCCTACAGGGTGGTTAGTCTTTTCTCTATTTTTAGAATCACTGAATATTAGGGTGGTAATACTTAGGCTTTCATATAAATTGCAAATATTTTCTCCCAGTTTGTTACTTGTCTTCTGATTTTGCCTCTTTTTTTTCTTTCTTTTTTTACTTTTTTTTTTTTTTTTTTGCTAGGCAAAGGCTGCTTTTTCCAAAAGTAGGGAGTAGGAGTAGTAGTTTTTTTCTTCCTTGTTGCCAGATTTTAGTCACAGAAAAACTTACCTATTTTCACATTATAAAGAAATCAATCCATATTATCTTCTAATACATGTATGCTCCATTTTTACAAATTAATTTGTGACTTATTCAAAATTGATCCTGAAGTATGGTGTGAGGGATGGATCTAACATCTCATTTTTCCATACGATCATCCAGTTATCCTAATACTGTATCCATTCTCTGTTGCTATAGCAGAATAGCTTAGTTCAGTCAGAGTGACTTATAAAGAAAGATGTTTACTTCAGTTCGTGGTTCTGGAGGCTAGGCCATTCTAAGCTTTAAGTAAGGACCTCAGGCTGCATGACGTAGTGGAAAGATAAGCTTTGCCCAGAGATACAAACATAAGAGACAGCTTCATGGTTTAGCAGCCCACTCTTTTGCTAATTAATTCAGCCCTTTAAGAGCCAGAACTCAACTCCTATGAAAATTAACCCAGTCCCTTGAAAGCCATATGACTACATTCTAAGTACAGTACAACAGAAGATTGTGCAAGTTTAAGCGTGATGATTTGACCCCATCCCCCATTTTGATTTCAAAGACTTTTCTCTGTTATTTGATCTACCCATGGCAATAGCAGTTAAGTACAAAACTCAGAAAACTTGCTCACATTTTAGAAGGTATTCTTTTAAAAAAGTAAGTAAGCTTAAAAAGTGCAGTGGCCATAGATGAGTAATAATAAAGACAATGAGGTAGAGTAACAAGTAAAATGAACATAGTAAAATAATTAAAAACTAATTGCTGGGCATGATGGAGCATACATGTAATCTCAGCTACTCCGGAGGCTGAGGCAGACAGCTAGTTTTCAGCCCAGCTTTGACATCTAGAGAGACCTGCCTCAAAATAAAAAAGGAGCCAGGGGCTTACCTGAGTGGCAACATGCCTGCCTTGTAAGTACAATGTCCTCAGTTCGATCTCATTGTTCCTATAAAAATTAAATTAAACTTAAAAGGTCTGGGAAATAGCCGAGTAGCATTGAATCCCTGGGTTCAATCCCCAGTGAAACCCCAATAACATATAAACATACAGCTAAGCAACTGATAAAAGAAATGAACATGCACATAATTTAAATATAAAAATTTTGATTCAAGAAAATTAAACTTGGTAGGAATTCCTATCACAAAAGAAAATGCTATGATGATGATCGTGCTGCAAAATGTGATACAGATAAAACATACATATTAAAGGATCCTTTATTTTTGCTGTAAAACTAATGCAAAACATATTAACCACAATGAAAACAATGCTCATAAAACCAAATGAGAAAGCTAGTATGGAAAGAAACATTTTAATTTTATTGTACAGAAAATCGATCAAGAGAATTATATTGCCTTAGTGACATTTACTCCACAGAATACTTTCTGGAAGAAAATGCGCTAACTTGGGCGTACTGCAAACTAGAGCATTGGTTGTTCACAGCCTGAACAGGGTTGAGATGGTGAGAAGATCTACGTACACGGTGAGAGGACAGGAGGAAATGACCGTGCTGTGTGGGGCTTCACAGAGGAGGTGGCCTTTAGCTGGCAGGAGAGCGTGGGCTTCTTGTGGGGAAGAAGAGCAACAACATTCTAGTAAACTGGGGTGAATATGTAGGCTAATCCTAAGAAGGAGCAGTATCACAGCTGAACTTGAAAGTTGGGAACCAGGGCTCTGTAATAGGGGATGGGTCTCAAAAAGGACAGTCAAAAACAAGAGAATGTAGGAATAAATATGATACAGAAAGAAAATAAAAGAGCATGTATAAGGGGGGAGGAGGGGGGAGTGGGTAGGGATATGGGTAAAAATGAGAATTAACTTGTGGCATATACTGGTACAAATTTCCCAATGTTATATGTGATTTTGAGATGTATATAAATTGTACCAATAAAGAATTCAATTTAAAAAAAAAAAAACAAGAGAATGTAGAGCTGTCAATGAGGGAAATAGAATTGGAAATGATGATCCGGAAGACAGCTTTTGGTGGGCTCTTAGCTTCTCTTGTCTTGTTCAACATTTTTATCAGGGGCTTAGTGGAAAGAAAAGAGCACTTATGTTAGATGCTTTGGACCTGAGAAACTGCAAACACTTCCTTGGTTCTCAACATTGGCTTGCTGAGCTCCGGAACACAGAAGATTTCATGTAGTGATATAAATTCCTGGGCAACAGAAGGTTGTTACTCCATAAAATAGATGTGTCCCCTGCAGTTGGTATTAGCCTGGCTCTGAATCCGAAATCCTTATTATGCTACCAGTTTGGAAGCTGATGGTAAAATATTAGTAACAAGAACTTCCACTTATTGCATGGTATTTGCCTATCACTTTGTGTATATTATCTCATTAACTTTTACATGAGCCCTGCGAGTTCTATGTAGTTATTCCATTTTCTAAATTAGAACCTAGAGGAAACAGGTCTGAATAACTACCCCTGCAGCCCAAAATTGCGCGTGATCAGAACCAGCTTGCCTCATATAATGACTCATGCCTCACTCACTGTGTCACTGGGTCAGCACTGAGCTGGAAAATGATCACAGTACCATTTCAGGACTGGATGATTCAGCCCAAATCTTCGACAAGGCCAGGCCCTGGAACCGATACTACACAGCATCTTCACTTGAGGTCACAAGAGATTTCAGACCTGGAGGGGGAAATCAGGGTGAGAGCTGAGATGAAAGCCAGCTCCAGGGAGTCAGAAAGATTACTTGTGGAGCTGCTGAGTGAGCTGAGTAGGTAGAGGGAAAATTAGGGAACTAAAGAGGAAGATGAGAAAGCATAGTCCCTAACCATTGCCTAGAACAGGTATCACCTTTGTTCAAGATTTCTGAAAAATGTACCTAAGGCCAAAAGGTTAGAGGCTTGGCTCTAGTTACCAGCAAAGACAGCCAGGCAGGTTAGAATGTGCAGGCCAGTGTGTAGTGTTGAAGCACGTGAGAGACACACTATGTGCTCCCCAGAGTCCTTGCTAGCATTATGGCCATTTTTCACTGTTCAACAAGGAAGTTAATTAAAAACCCGGATGCAGCTGTTTCCAGTTAAGCAACCTTTTCTGTGCTAGCACAGTGACAGAGACTTTAGAAGGTAAGGCCTTCATCACCAGGATTCTTACTCAGTTGAAAAAGTTGCAGGAAATCTTTAGATGCAGCATGGCATGAAAAGGCTGCAACCAGGTTTCCTTATTTCCCATCCTGAGATATAATTGCCTTAAATTGGAATTTACTCTCTGGTTGCTTCTAAATGTTATGGCTGTCTTAAATTAGCTGAAATTGCAGTTCAGAAAAATCTGAGACCTTGGAACAGTGTGTTTGTGTGTGTGTGTGTTCTGTATCATTTTGTCATAAATTGGAATCTCCTTGGCATTGGCCTTCAGGTACCTGATAGTTACACCTGCAGAAGACTCATACTTACACAGTGAAGTTAATGTTCAGCATTGATTTTCTGAGGCCAAGAATTTCAAAAAACCCTAAACACTAAATTCAAGCTTCTGGTCCTTTGTACTTCCTGAAGTTTTAGCCCAGTTGACATCCAAATATTCCATAGCATTGTTTTGAATTATAATAATAATCTAAGTGAGCACTGGAGATCAGGACTTATAGATGAGTTAGTTTTTCAGAGTCCAACAAAGATAGAATTGAAATTTATTCAATTCAAACGATGAGAGATTTAGAGGTACCATTGGCCATGAAAGAAGAGTTTGAGATAGAGAGGTGGCTTGAAGGGGAAACTGGAACAAGTTTAATATTCAAAATAACAATGGAAATAACTAAGAATCTTGAATTGTTCAACTATCTAGTCACTCATATATGAATAAATTCTGTTCTAGGAGAACTTTTATAGTCAGATTTAGTCAGAAGTTGTGAGTTTTATATACTTCTGGCACAAATATACATTGTATATTGCTTTGTGCTTCTAAGAAATCCCCTCCATATCACTGCTGCTTTTCCTCTTGCTTCTGGACATCCTGGGCTCTGAGAGAGCACTGTTCTGCTTATACTACCGCACTGTACAGTAAACACACAGCAGCACAACTATAGCAATGTCCAGCAGATACATGAGTTACTTCCATGATTTGTCTACATTTACAAATACTCATAAAGCGAAGTCCATTCATATATGAATATGTTCATAAATCAGAGATTTACTGTAGTAAACATTTATTACATTGCTTATGACCTGCACTTGACATTAAGGTATAGAGCAATATAATACCTGAATCCTGACTTTAACAGGAAACCAAAGCTACATAGCTAACATTAAAGAAAAGAAAACCTTGGAGATGAGACAGTGGACTTGGTTGTCTTTTGTGAGCCTGTTGAAAGTCAAAGGAGGAGCCCAGTGAGCAAGAAAGTTTGGACTAAAAGAGAAGAGATGTAAGAATCAAATATGAGGATCAAAGACAGGAAAGTGGGTGTCACAGTGGCACCCATAGTGGCAAAGAACAGTTGGAAAGATATGGGCTGGATTGGGGGAAATCCACAGCTATCAGAGGAAGGCAGTGTTTTAAGACTGTGATACCTAAGCCAACATGAATTCTAATGATAACTGCTACCATCTGTTAAATATTTACTTTGTGCTCAGTACATCTACTCTATAAATATTTATAAAGATTTACTATTCTAGACACTGTGCTAACCACTGGGTATACAGTGATGGACTTAGAGTTGAAGAAACTTCGAGTTGTCCTCAAAGAGCTGATATTCTTGTGACTTTTAGGCTGTACACCATTTATTCCTCTCTAAAAACCATGAGAAGTCAGAATTACTTTCCTCATTTACAGGTGATATCATGGTTTAGAAATCTAGACTATCCACCCAAACTTCATGTGTTCCGAAGTGGGGCTTTGAGGAGGGGATTGGAGCACAGGGATGTTATACTCATCAGTGGATTAAGGCACTGGTGACGTCATAGCTGGATCCATGGTTAGGAGGCAGGGCCCGGTTGAAAGATGAAGGTCAGTGAGAGCAGCCCCTGGAAGATTCATGTCTGTCCCTGGTTCTCCACATCTCTGTTTCCTGGCCGCCAAGAGGTAAGCAGCTGTCATCTGCCAAGCCCTTACAGCAGTCTGCTTCTGCCTTGGAGCCAGCTGACCATGGGCTGAATCCTTAAAAATTGTGAGGCAAATTAAACCTCCCTTCCTTTAAGACATAGTGTGAGGTGTTTTGTGCCAGTGACGCAAGTGAGAACACAGAACTCCAGAGAAGTTGACTCAGTTACCCAGGTCCTATGTTGAAAAAGTGGTGGACGGCAGATCAGACCATGGTGTGTCAATACCAAAGCCCCTAAGTCACCTCTTTGTGCCCTGAGAATGCCAGTAGGCAAAGGGCAACAGACAACCTTTAAAGGCTAGGTAGGGCACAGCAGAAGTCAAGGCATGGCAGTAAAAGACACACATCAAAGGGCCAAGGATTGGAGACTGTAGTTAAGATATTTTTACCAGAAAAGAAGATGAGAACATTCCTTGGCTACTCTGATCCAGCGCCTGTTTATTGCCAGAGTCCAAATGTCAGAGCCCTTAGAAAGTATGGACTTGATCTTGAGAATGTGTTTCTATGTTTTTTTCCTTCTTGGTTGTCAGCCTAGATATCCCTGCTCTGTGGGAATGGGAATGTGTGCCACGAGCTGTGGCCTCCTGGCACCTAAAATTCCCAGGACCTTGGAGGTCTGAGCAAGCTGGTGCCTCTGAGGCTAAACCTCTCCACTTTTGGGGTTCTCTGACATGTGATCCTCACGTGGAAGAGAACTCGGTGCCCTAAGTGAACAGCCCAGAACCAATTACTCTGTACCCAGCAGCTCTGAGGAGGCATCTGAGAACGTTGTGCAAAGGCTTCTTGGCCTTCCAGGGCACACTTGTGAGCACGCCAGTCACGGAGTGACTCTGCAATTACAAACCCACAGCCAGATATGCACAGCTTAACAGTATGTTGTAAAAGTTTTACAATTAGTAAAGATAAGTGAGAAATTAATCCCTAAAGAACAGCACAATTAAAAAAAAGTACTTAATGAAGCAATTAGCTAGAAATGGTGGGGAGCAGAGGATAGAGCCCATGGACAGCTATATTCAGGAAGGGTCATCACACTCAGGCTGTGTTAATTGTGTCCAAGGAGAGAACCATAGAAAAGTGAGTTTAATAAAAGGCACAGAAGAGGTAATGTTTATTAAGAGCATTTTGGAGTCAAAATTTTGTCTTTATAAAAACTTGAGGCCCGGGCCAGAGATTTAGCTCAGTGGTTCTGGCGCCTGCCTCGCAAGCACAGGGTCCTGAGTTCGATCCCTGGTAACCACATACAATGCTGGGCGTGGTGACTCACGCCCACCTGCAATCAATACCACATACCACAGTGCCGGGCGTGGTGGCTCACGCCTGACATTCCAGCACTCGGGAGGCAGAGACAGGAGGATTACTGAGTTCAAGTCTTGCCTGGGCTACATAGTGAGCTCAGAGCCAGCCTGAACTACAAAGCAAGACCCTGTCTCAAAAAAAAAAAAAAAAAAAGTTGAGGCCAAAGAAGAAAATAGCTACAAAGGCCATTATTGAAGTAATCAATGAAATTTGATTCTAACCTGTGAGTTAGATACCACTAATATATCAACGTCTTCAATTACTCATTTGAGAGGAAAAGCAAAAAGAAAAGAAAATAGGGCTGGAGATTTAGCTCAGTGGTTCCAGTGCCTGACTCACAAGCTCAAGGACCTGAGTTCCATCCCGGTAATCACATGCAATGCTGGGCGTGGTGACTCACGCCCACCGGCAATCAATACCACATACCACAATGCCAGGCGTGGTGGCTCACGCCTGTAATCCCAGCA
>PVIC010009149.1:0-46033 GCA_004025085.1 Thryonomys swinderianus | reverse complement strand
GGCTGAATTTCCAAGGAAACTAAATGTTAAGATTTCAGTAATATGTTTGGTGGAAATGAATATCAGGGTTTAGTAATGCACTTATGGAGCATTTGGTACTTGTAACTTTTAGGCTAAATTAGAACTGAAATTAAATTTTAAACTAAAATTAGAACGTACTTGTGAATCACTACATGACAAATTGTTAATTTTTTTTTTTGAGACAGGATTTTGCTTTGTAGTTCAGGCTGGCCCTGAGCTCACTATGTAGCTCAGACTAGCCTCAAACTCAGCAGTCCTCCTGCCACTGCCTCCCGAGTGCTGGGATTGAGCCACCAAGCCCAACCATTAAGTTAATATCTTAAAAAACAGTGGAACATACCCAATTATAGGGAGAAAATAATGTTTAGCTATCTGAGAAATCAAATAAAAATTTAAAGTTAATTTCTTATTTATTTTTAATTTTGCATTTCTACATGTATACAATTTGCAGTGTACATACCCACTCAATTATATGTGCACATGATTTAGAAATAAATTTCTATACTAGAGATAGATGCTTAAGCATTTTTATTGGTAGAATGTACTTTCTAAAGGGGTTGGAGGCCACTGATTTTGAAGGACAAATCTGGGCTGTATATGAGACGAAAGGAGAAAAGAGGGCAGAAAGATCAGGAAAGAGAGACAAGAAATCAGTTATCCCCGCAAAGCAACGCTCCGGGCCGGTGGTAATAAGAGGCTGAACAAGGGCTGTGAAGTGGTGAATGGAAAGGACCAGAAGCAAAAGAGTGAGGTGAGGAGAAGACGGAGCAGTAAGCCCTGACCACGAGTGGTGTCCAGACAGCGAGGAGGCACAGAAGAGTCGATCGCTGAAGTGAGGGGAAAAAATAATTATTACAGGATCAAATAATACGTGGTGTTTTAAATATGCTGACCTTAAGTACCTTTTGGTACATTCAGTGAAAAGAACTAAGAAGCAGTTGAAAAAAAAAAAAACGATGACAGCGACTAAAAATTACTTTTCAGAGAATGTTTACAGCCCAGGTAGTTTACAGTTTTAACATACATTATGAAAAGATAACATTATATCATGGTAACCAATAGGTTAGACTTCTGAAAATGTGAGTATCATCTGGAGGTGTACATATTACTTTTTGCCCCTACCATGACAGAAGATGACTGAAAGTACAGTGGGTTAAGAGGTGGACATTATGTTGGAAATTCAAGTTCTAATCCCACTCTACCAGTTAATAGTAATGCAACTTGAAATTACTTAGTTCCCTCATTATAGATGATGGTACAGAGCTTATTTTATATAGTTATTATGATAATTAAATGAGCCAATATATGTAAAGTAGTCATGGATTTGCTTTGTATAGGTAAGCATTACATAAAAATTTGTTCTAGGGTCTGGGTCATTGGTTTATACTTGTAATTCCAGCTACTCAGTAGGCTGAGTCAGCAGGATTGCAAGTTGAAGGTGAATTGTGATTTTTGGTAGTAATCTGCCTCAAAAAAGGCCAGGATGTAGCTCAATAGTAAAGTGCCCTTGGACTGTATCCCAGAAAAACATTCTATTGCGGGAGTGAGTCTCAATAGTATGACACTTACATAGCATGCACAAGGCCCTGAATTCAATGTTCCAGCACTGCCAGAACATACATACATACATACATACATACATACCAATTCTCATTGTCTGATTACTGCATTTCTTGGAAAAGTGAATTAGCTACTGGGGTTATTTTTAATCTCAACCTTCTATATCATAATCTACATATTCACCCACACACACACACACAGAGTAAAGATCATTCACAAGGATTATAGTACTTGAGACCCGAACTGAGAAAAAAACGTTCCCACAGTTGGATAACACCTATAACAATTGTTATCCTTACATCCATATAGATTTATTGACTTTTTCTTTTTTGAGATGGTCTCACTTTGTAGTTCAGGCTGGCCCTCAGCTCACTATGTAGCCCAGGCAAGCCTCGAACTCAGCAATCCTCCTCCCTCTGCCTCCCGAGTGCTGGGATTACAGGTGAGAGCCACCACACCCAGCTTATTTACTTTTTTTTGAGGTACCTGGGGCTAAACTCAGGACCTTATGCTTTTGAGACAGGTGCAGCACCACTGTCTCCTGCCCACGTCCATGTAGCATTTTACAGTCACAAAAATAATACATGTTGGGCTGCCACATCTGCTTCACAACATGAGGTCCTGAGTTCAATCCCCAGTACTAGGAAAAAAACTGATAAAAACAAGAGAAATATACCATATATATTTTTGGTGTCCTTGAGAAAGAAAACAGAGCAAATGAAGACTAAAAGTATTTAAAGGTAAACATTCACTTTCCTGAAATGAAGACTAGAATGTAAGGATTTAAAGTATGCACTGCATTATAGGAAAAATTACCAGTGAGGTTATGGAAACATGACATAGCTACACAAAGTGACTAATGGTGAGTAAGTGACCGTATAAGGAGATCAGCAGAGAATGCAAGTCGTTGGTCATAAGATAAAGCTGGATTCACACTTAATTCACGGCAGTGGTCCATGCCAGAAGATTACAGTGTTTAAAGGAGAAATGAGTATGAAACAATTTTATACCTGGCTAAATTTGCACTTGTGTATAAAGGCAGTTAAAAAATAGAGTCAAACATCCAAAAGTTTACCCGAGGTCAAGCACACACAAACTCTTTAGAAAAGTTAATAAATTTAGTGATGTTAAAGAGGTATTCTTGCAAGCTAATTGACATGTATGGTAAACGTATGTCCAGCCATTTAAGATATTTCAGAATGGAAAATTAGGGAACAGACAAATATATTCGGTCATGAAGTAAGGAATAAATCTAGGAAAGGAGTGACACAATTACAGATACTACAAGTTAGGACTCACATGTTTAAACAATGCATAAGAGCTGTCAAGCAAACTGAGTCAACACACATGAAGTGGTGTGTCCCAGAACAAGGTGTTAGAATCTTCTGGTGCTAAATAGTGCAAAAGGGGCATCCACAAGGGGGAGTGACCACGCATATTGTCCCAGAGTCTGAGCAGAGTACAGTGCCTGTGTTAGCAGGCTGCCTCCCTGCAGAGTGGGAGGCTGCTCCGAGGAAGGGGGGTGCTCACATGATGGGGAGGCTCCGTGAAAAGTGCCAGAGTTTGAGTCACCCGAAGAAGGTGTCCGGGCATAAGGGTAACCAAGTGAGAGTGTCACAGCCCAAACAGAGTAAGAAAGGCACCCGCACGAGAGCGCAACCTGGCAGGGGCTAAAAGATCTTGAGCTCATTGAAGAGGGAATCACCATGGAGGGACCTAAAAAAGGTTTATTTGTGGGTGGGCTGGAGGTGTAGCTCAGTGGAAGCACCCTTGCCTGGTGCATGCCAAGTCCTGAGTTCAATCTTCAGTGGCACGCACAAAAGTTTTTTTGGACTCCTTGGCCATTTTTCTGAAACGGTGGTTGTCTTTAAAAATGTCATGACATATCAGGAACCCCCTGTCCAGAACTCCTGGGCAAAACAACAGGGTAATAAAGTCGAGGGGTGCAGATTAAGAAAGAGACAAGAAAACAGATGGGCTCAGAGGACCTCTCAGTCAGTACTGAGCAGGCACCGCATTTATTGATCAGGCTATATTTATACTGATTTAGAAGGGTAACATGACGTCAATAATGGTTACATATTATCTTATACATTTATCATTTGGTTGGTAGAAACAAAAACAGGTAGTCAAGAAATCATTACATTTCTTAGGAGCGAGAACAGAAACAAATGTAACTATAAACATGATGATCATAAGTCTGGAATTAATTTCTCAAAATGTCAAACTACTGTTCTCTTAAATCTTTTCCCTAACTCTAACTTCCTTATACTGTTTTCTATTAACGTGTAACTTTTAATAGAATAAGACCAGAAGAATAGGTACATCCATCATATAGTTAATTAATTCTGCTAACTCTATGGAAACCCTGTTCTAACCTACATAGAAACTGGAAGGAAAACAACACGTTGCTAACTTGAGAAACCATGGTCAGCGGGCTCAGTCAGAAAGCACTGACTTAACTTTCCCAGTCAGGCACCCCAGTGCAGCAACCCCGAAGCCCCAGGTCTCTCTTGGGAGCTGGGCAGCACCGTCTGAGTAGTGCAGACCTCTCAACTGCTAGTTCATGCAGCACCCGGTGCAGATCTCCAGGCCTGATAAGGGATTAGAGCAAAGCCTGCTTCCCATAACCTCCACCCCAATATTATAAGTAGCTAACTAGGGGAGAACAACATAGAAAATACATTTGAAGATGCATAGGTATGTATATGTATATGACAGGTAGGAATGGTAAGAGTATCACAATTATTTGACTAATTTTATTCACTCACATCTTGTATTTCAAATACATAATTTTTTTTTTTTGAGACAGGGTCTCGCTTTGTAGTTCAGGCTGGCTCTGAGCTCACTATGTAGCCCAGACAAGCCTCGAACTCAGCAATCCTCCTGTCTCTGCCTCCCGAGTGCTGGGATTACAGGCGTGAGCTCAAATACATAATTTTAGATATAGCATTAGTGAATTTTGTCATACTAATCTAATAAAACATTTTAACACTACTTACAGAATATAAAGTGAGAAGACTGTAGACCCTGAGAACTCTTAGGCCACCTCAAATTGCAATGCCTACACACTCGCTCCTGCCAAACAGGAACATGAGGCTTAGTCACTGTGCTGATTTCCAGAATTTTCTGGAACTCACAGAGCAAATTTTGAGTTTTGTGCTCTTATACTTATTAACTGGGCAGAGGAAGGGTGCACTTGAATTGAACCCAAGGCCTCCCACGTGCTAGACAAGCGCTCTACCACTGAGCCACATCCCCAGCCCCTTGCTTCCTTACCACACGACTCAGCCTCTGAGTTGTTTCAAACTTGGGTTATTTCACTTCCTGCCTTCTGGGAAGCTACAGTTGCACAAGCAGTGGGAACCCTGTGTCATATTAGATGTGCACTTAGAGTCCAAGTACAGACAGCCACAAATGTACTATCTGAATGTATGTCATGGTAAGGATGTCACATTTTCCCACCCATCACCCAAACCCTGCTGAATGCTGAGCTCTCATTTCAATAACCTTCTGTGAAACATTTTGCATTTCTACACCTGAATGAAGGCTTACTTTAAGGATACGGGAAATATCATGTTGGGTCAAAATAATGGTTTCACGAGCTCAGGGCTTTTGTCATTATGGTACCATCAACCTACTTTGTGCTGCTAGTGATTACAAATTCTGGTTTCTGAACTAGTGCTAATGAGAAAGAAATTTTTTTTTTTTGAGACAAAGTCTCGCTTTGTAGTTCAGACTGGCCCTGACCTCACTAGGTAGCTCAGGCAAGCCTCAAACTTAGCAATCCTCCTGCCTCTGCCTCCCGAGTGCTGGGATTACAGGCATGAGCCACCATGCCCGGCACTGTGGTATGTGGTATTGATTGCTGGTGGGCGTGAGTCACCATGCCCAGCATTGTATGTGGTTACTGGGATCAAACTCAGGACCTTGCGCTTGCGAGGCAGGCACTGGAACCACTAAGCTAAATCTCCAGCCCTGGGAAAGAATTTTTAAATCA
The DNA here is from genome assembly GCA_004025085.1 of Thryonomys swinderianus. Lineage (NCBI taxonomy): Eukaryota > Metazoa > Chordata > Mammalia > Rodentia > Thryonomyidae > Thryonomys > Thryonomys swinderianus. The sequence goes on along the minus strand of PVIC010009149.1, from coordinate 40,452 downwards.
TTAATCTCTGATGAAAAATTTTAAAACACAGTAAGGATATCTGGGAATGGTGGAGCATGCTTATAATCCTATCTACTTGGTAGGTTGAGGCAGGTGAACTGCAGTTTTGAGACCAGCCCTGGCAAATATATCAAGACTCTGTCTTAAGACAAATAAAGCAGTGTAGGAGATCACATCCAGATGTTACTTTGGGGAAAGAAATTGTTTTTATCCTGAAACTATGTCCCTCACAGTTTATTTAGTTTAAAAACTATCCTACCTTGCAGGTAGTAGTAGATAGTGAGTGGTTTGTTGTTTTTCAGTGTCCTTATATGGCAAAGTAAAAAGTAAGCAACTTAATGTCAGTCCCTATGCAACTGTTTTCAATACCTTATTATTTTTCTGTGTTAATATATACATTTATTTATAACAAGATGTATCATCTTAACTGTTTTTAAGTATACAGCTAGGTGGTATTAAGTACATTCATCATTGTATGACCTTCACCGTCTCCAGAACTCTGGTCATCTTGCAAAACTGAAATTCTGGACTCACTGAACAATAACTCCCCACTCCTCTCTTCCCATTTCCTTTGGGCCCTGGCCGCTGTCATTCTACTCTCTATCTGCATGGATTTAACTCCACTAGGTAACTCATAAAGAGTGGCATCTAATATTTTCTTCTGTGACTGGACTATTTTAGTTAGGATGACATCTCCCAGGTTCATTCCTATTGTAGCATATGTTAGAATTTTTCTGCCTTTTTAAGGCTGGACAATATTCCATTGTATGTGTGTAAAACATTTTATTTATCCACTTATCTGTCTATAGGCACTTGCGTTGCTGCCACTTTTGGACCATTCTGAATAATGCAACTGTGAGTGTGGGTGCCCCAACATCCTTTTGTTGTTCTAAAAAAATTGAGCAACAATTCACATACAGTAAAACACACATTTTAAGTGAGCAGTTTTTTTTGAGTTTGAACAAATATATTGATCTATGTAATTGCCACCTTAGTTAAAATATATGGAACATTTTTATTATTCCAGGAAGTTCTCTTATTGCTCCTTTCAGTCAATCTTTCCTCTCAAACTACTGTTCGGATGTTTTGTTTTTTTCACCGTAGATTAGTTTTGCCTAGTATGCTTCATATAAATGGAATTCTACAGAATGTATGAGCTCCTTTGTGTCTGGCTCCTTTGGTTCAATATGTTCTTGGGATTCAGCCACGTGGTTGTTAACTCATTCCTTTTAATTGCTAAGTATTATGTCATTGTATGATAGGCACAATTTTAAAAATCTATTCACTTCAATCCCCCGTACCACACACAAAAAAAATTCACATTTGGTTTGTGTCCAGTTTTAGACTAGTATGAGTAGAACTGTTATGAACAGTACTGGGGAGTGAACAGAGAGCCTTGTGTGTGCTACGTGAATGCTCTACCAATGTGCCACGCCCTAGACCCCTGAACATTCCTATGTATCTTTTTGTGGACATGCTTCTTCAGTTTTCTTGAGTAAATGAGCAATGGAATTATTTTTGTTGGAGAGTTGTATGTGTAGCTTTATTTTAAAATGCCTAGTGGTTTTCTAAAGTGTCTTTTTTCTTTTTTTTTTTTTTTTTTTGAGATAGGGTCTCACTCTGTAGTTCAGGCTGGCCCTGAGCTCACTATGTAGCTCAGGCAAGCCTTGAACTCAGCACTCCTCCTGCCTCTGCCTCCCTAATGCTGGGATTACAGGTTTGAGCCAACAAGCCCAGCATTTGTGGTATATGGTACTGATTGCTGGTTGGTTGAGTCACCAGGCCCAGTATTGTTGTCTGTGGTTACTGGGGATTGAACCAGGGACCTTATGCTTGCTAGGCAGGCGCTGGAACCACTGAGCTAAATCTCTGGCCCTAAAGTGTCTTGTTTTTACTATTTTATCATTTCTTCCCTCTTCCCTAGTTATACTTTCTTCCTCCCTAGCTATGTATTAAAGTTTCTCCCTCTATCCTTCCCTCCACCCCTCCTTTTCTCTCCCTCTCCCTCCCTCCTCCCACCTTCCCTTTCTCTCTCTTTCCATTTCCACCATTTGGTATCGTTAGTTTTTAGAATTTTAACTGTTCTAGTGAACAGTATGTGCAACTATTTTACAAATTCATCCAGTCAATTAATTTCAGGAAATATTGCCGAACAGCACTTCTAGGAAGAACTCTTTGGATAGAAGTTAAAGAAACACAAATTTGTTTCATTGCAAAATGTTCTGCCTCCTACAATCACTATGTAGTGCTCCTACCATCTGAGGTGGTGCTGCCCTCAGAGGTACCTGAGGGCACGCTCCCATACCTGTATCTCTTTCTCCCTTTTGCTTCTCTGTCCACAGGCTTCAGCCTCACAATTCCTCATTCCTATGAAATTAGAACTCTGTCTTGGGGCGGTTCTATGATTTTATCCACCAGAATAGAGCCGAAAGCACTTCCTCACCAGTTCTAGCTCACAAACTCTGATTGTCCTGGCTAGGGACATGTGACATCTCTCACCCAACTCCAGCACTGAGGGTAGAGACCACCCAGAGTCAAGTGCCCACTGTGTTCCTGGAGAACAGTAAAGCTCTCTAGGATTGAGCAGCCCTGCCACAGCTATGTTTAGAATGGGGAAAGGGCAGCTCCCAAAGAAGGCAGATAAAACAATAAACATCTACAAAGACTCTGACCTTAAAGAAAAATTTGCAATTCTGCAAAGTCCAAAAGGCTTAGCATTCTTAGTCTTCACTCCCCTGACAATCACAAGTCAGGGTTATAGCCCAGCTATTTATAATCTCACTTAGCTTTTACAGCTCTCAGTTATGAATTTACCTAAACCATCCACAAACCCATTCAAGTTAGGTTGTGGCCGGGGTGACATGTCAGACTAACTCAAGAACTGAGAAGGAAATCAATTTTTTTTTTTTGAGCTAAGGTCTCGCTTGGTAGTTCAGGCTGGCCCTAAACTCACTTTGTAGCCCAGGCAAGCCTCGAACTCGGCAATCCTCCTGTCTCTGCCTCCTGAGTGCTGGGATTACAGGCATGAGCCACCATGCCCAGCATTGTATGTGGTTACCGAGGATCGAACTCAGGACCTTGCTCTTGCGAGGCAGGCGCCGGAACCACTGAGCTAAATCTCCGGCCCAGGAAATCCATTTTTAAAGCAGGGTTTTGTTGGGGACCCCCCTCAAAAATCTCATCTAGGCTGCCTATGTTTAGTACTTTCACCTCAACAAGTACCTTGTTCACACTCTCTCTTTCTCTATTCTCCTTTGGGTACTTAGTCCTTGCCTTTGGAAGCCAACCCTACTCTATCAATCATTTATTTTCATTCTTCTTTCATTGTCCAGCTTTTAGCTTAGGCAACTTTCTCTGTTTCTCGACAGTTGTTTTCCTCTGTTTCTCTGTTTCTCTCCCATTTAGTTTAGCAATTGAAAGCCAGGTCAGGAACTCTCTTGTCCCTTCTAGACTTCACCAACTCCAATATGGCTTCTCTCAGGATCTGCCACCCACCAAAGCCTCCTGGTTTAACATCAGCCATCTTTTGTTTTTTTTTTTTTTGCTTTTGAGACAGGGTCTCGCTTTGTAGTTCAGGCTGGCCCTGAGCTCACTATGGTGCCCAGGCAAGCTGCCGCAAACTCAGCAATCCTCCTGTCTCTGCCTCCCAAGTGCTGGGATGACAGGCGTGAGCCACCACTTCCGGCATTACATCAGCCATCTTAATTGAGTTTACAGTATCTGGGTTCTACTGGAACCCGAATTTTAAGTTTTAAGAAGCACTCTCACTCTAGCATTCAAGGATATGATGAACAATGCCATGTTTGCTGAAGCCATCTATCTTCATGATCTGAGTCACATCGCTCCCAATTTTTATATTTCTCAATAGTACCAATAGTATTGTTATGTAATTCATCCAAAAATGAAAGCCAGTCTGTCTCTGTGATATCTTGATGTTCACAAAACCTCTCCACATCTTGAAACACAGCCATCAGAAGTTTTTTAAGCATCCTGCCATGATAAACCAATGATTTTGTCAGCAAGTGGGCTGGCCACTTTTCAAGATTACTAAGTCTTTCCTTGATTGCTGTTTCACCCTCCTTTCACTCATTTACAGCCATTGTGACCACCAGAAATTAGGAAAAAGGGGCCAGGGATTTAGCTCAGTAGTTCTGGCAACTACCTTGTAAGCACAAGGTCCTGAGTTCAATCCCCAGTAACAAAAATGGAACGAGAGAAAGAAAGGAAGGAAGGAAGGAAGGAAGGAAGGAAGGAAGGAAGGAAGGAAGGAAGGAAGGAAGGAAGGAAGGAAGGAAGGAAATTAGGAAAGAGATAGCCCTGGTAGTGGACATAAATATGAATCATCTTCCCATGAGTCTTGTTTTTGTTGTTTTCAGTGTTAAGGATCAAACCCAGGGCCTTGCAAATGTCAAGAAGCACCTTGTCACTGAGCTACATCTCCACGTTTTTAAAGGCAGGGGAAGTATCCATAGGTGGGCCTGCCCTGTGGGGAGAGAATAAGAGCTAAAGAAAAATTAATCTTTAATTAATGAAACTTGAATTTTGTGATCATTAAGTCCAAAAAGAATTACTTTAATGTTAGCATGGAAGTAAGTTAGTAATTGCATTTTAGGAAGGTCTTTTAGCAAACCCACCTCCCTGTTCTGTGTCCCCAACCTTCAAAGTCTGCTAGGGACTTTGGCTCTTGCACAGGATTGCAGTATTTTCAAAGCTTATTTCTCCATGGCTATAATTCTCTTTGGATCATTTTCACCCAGACCTATAACAGAGAGATGGCTGCAGATTGTCCCCCAAAATAGCATCAGTCTCCTCACCTTCTGGCGCTTTAGCTTGTAGACCTTCAGATGGAGTCCAGCTGGCTGCATGTGAATGTGCTTTGTTTTTGCCAGTTCAGTCTCAAGTGTTTTCATCAAAACTGGAGGCTGGAATTGCTGGCTTCTAGAACATCGCTAGCAACTGAACATTTTTTCTGGTTAGAGGGTGTGAGTTGTGTTTTGGGCTCCTCATCCAAGCATGCATAGTCCTAATTTCTTGTCAATTTTATTGTGACACAGCTGTAGATCTGGGCCTACCTTGTTACATCTGGGCAAGAGATTGTTGGTTCCGTTTGAATTTGTTGCTACAACCTAGAGCCAGCCTCAGGGAATTATGTAAAATAAATATAAAGTATAACCCTACTAAAATTAAGCAGTTATTTAATCCTATCTTCTTACAGAGTCATATCCAGAAGAAACCCTAACCCAACTCCTACAAATGCTTTGGAAGTAAGATATGGTAGATTTTCACTGATGTCATCTTGAAGGGACCGAGGAGGAATTTACTGAGCCATTTACAAAACATTCAATAAATGTTCTTACTTCTCAAGGGTTACCTCCAATCTTTTTTTTGCTTTAAGATTCTTCTACACTCATCTGTGCACTGTATTACCTTCTCTCTTCTCAGGGAATGTGGGAGCCAGTATTTGTTTTCTCCCACTTGAGGTAAATTCACACGACATAAAATTGCCCTTCTTAGAGCTCCCTGGAACTTGCCTTACTTAGAGCTCCACTCTTTCCCCAGGCGCTAAGCACCAATATCAAAGATCCCCTTTGGTGTGCGGGGTGGAGCAGTTCTTGTTGCTTTAGTCACAATGGAACTATTGATTTTCACAACCTGACTTCTCCCTTTTTAGTTTCTTTGCCCAACTCACCTGCTATCCACTGTTTGAGCCTCATTCCCAAGCAACCTGGTAAGCCAGCCCTTGAGCTGAATGTGGTGGCATACACCTCTAACTCCAGCTACTCCAGAACCTATGGCAGGAGGATGGCAAATTCAAGCCCAACTTGGGCAGTTTAGTCAGACTGTCTCAAAGTCAAAATAAAAAATGGCTGAGATTGTAGCGCAGTGCTCTTCTTGGATTCCAGCTCCAGGACCACACACCCAGAAAGACAGCTCTCCCTCTAAGATGAGGATCCTCATCCCTTATGGATCAGTTGACACATTCTCAAGATCCTGGGATCATGTGCCTTTTAAATAAGGAAAAAGCCTAGGAGTCAGAGATCCCCTCTCTGTGTGTTTTATGCATTAGAAGGTGGGAAGAGGGAAGGATTGTTTTTGGAAATGAAGGAGTCTGTCCCACCTATGAATGACACATTTACTTCAAAAAGCATAGGATTCGAAAGTTGGAGTATAATACTGTCCTACAATGCATTTTCCTAATCTCTCAGAGGCTGTATTCTCTCCAGTAAGATGGGGACCATATTGATCTGAAAGGGTTCTATTTCAATAAGTTGAAACCATAGAAACTGACTGTCACTGAAAATACTATAAAAGAATAGTGGAATGCCAGGCATGGTGGCAAATGCCTGTTATCTCAGCATTCAGGAGGCTGAGGCAAGACAATTGTGCTGAGATCAAGGTCAGTTTGTACTAAACATGAGACCCTGTCTCCAAAACCCAGACCAAACCAAACCAAAACAAACCGGAAAAAAACAAATGAAAAAAAGAATAATGAGCTGGGATATGCCTCTGTTAGAATACTTGGCCAGTGTGTGTGAGGGCCTGAGTTTAATCCCTCTCATGGCAAAAACAAAGAAACAAACACACAAAACCTTTCTGCAAATACCCAAAGTGATCTATTAAAATGATTTATTTAACCTGGAAAACTTGACAAAAAATATGTAAATTAAGAAGTTCGACCCTTCATGCTCATGTCATGAATATCCATGAGGACTGGAAGTGTAGCTTGGGGGTAGAGCACTTGTCCAGCATATATAGGGTCCTGGCTTTAACCTCCACTACAAAAAAATTAGTTAGAATTATACTTGTGAGACTGGTCCATCAAAGTTATCTATATCTACAAAGCCAAGTCATTTTAAAGGTGCTAGGTGCATCACTCTCTCGTTGTGCTGCTGGAGTTGTTAGGTGTGCCTGAGCCAAGCAGTTGGTCTGGACATATAGTTGGTGACTTAAAAAGAATGCTGAGTTTTTGCTGGATATGTGTAAAAATGCAGAGAACAGGGCCGGAGATTTAGCTCAATGGTGCCAGCACCTGCCTCGCAAGCTCAAGGTCCCTGGTTTGATCCCCAATAACCACATACAACAATACCAGGCATGGTGACTTATGCCCACCAGCCATCAATAACATATACTACAGTGCTGGGCATGGTGGCTCACGCCTGTAATCCCAGCACTTGGAAGGTATAAGCAGGAGAATTGCTGAGTTCAAGACTTGCCTGGGCCCCATAGTGAGCTCAGGGCCAGCCTGAACTACAAAGTGAAACCCTATCTTAAAAAAAAAGATATCCTGGAAGAAACTGGAGAAATAAATATTTATAGTACATATATCAGCTTTCCATCACTGTGGGATATACCCAAGATAAATCAACTCAAAAGGAGGAAAGATTTATATATTATCCCTTGTCTTGGAGGTTTTGGTCCCTGGCCCTATGGCTTTGAAACACAATGCATCATGGCGTGAATGCGTGGCGCAGCAGCTCGCAGTAGCTAGGAAGCATGGAAAGAGACCAGAGTCTTAACGTTCCCTTCAAGAACCTAACTTTCTGGCCCCAGCAATAACGCTCATATCCTAGGCCCAGCCAATCAGCATATTCTATCTCCCTAGCCACCGTGATTAGTTCAGGCATAGATATGTGATCTAAACTGCTCCAATCTGAGGGAGACCAGGCAATTTTGCTAGGACAAGGAACACCTTCTGTTTTCTTTGCTGAATGTGAATGAGAAAATATGTAGCTTTGGGAGCCCTGACAGTGCTCTTGGAATTTACAAGGCAAGTCAGACTCAGAAGAAAGTAAACGTTGTCAAAGTCGGGGACAAGGGACAAAAGGAAAGCAGGTGTTTGGTGACCATTTACCCACAGAATAAAGCTATGCCTGAGTCCAGATTTCTCCTTTGACTTCTCAGTTATACAAATCAATAAATTCCATTTATTACTTAAGCTAGAATGAGTTGGGTTTTCTGATAGATACAACTGAAAGTACATGTTTCCACCCTGCCTGATTCAAGAGCATAGAACTGCTGTCTATCTTGTGTTGACTACTATTTTTGGAAATACAGATTAAAAAAAAAAAATCACTATTCTTGGGGCCGGAGATTTGGCTCAGTGGTTCTGGTGCCTGCCTCGCAGGCAGCAAGCGCAAGGCCCTGAGTTCGATCCCCAGTAACCACATACAATGCTGGGTGTGGTGACTCACACCCACCAGCCATCAATACCATATACCACAGTGCCGGGCATGGTGGCTCATGCCTGTCATCCCAGGACTCAGGAGGCAGAGACAGGAGGATTGCTGAGTTCGAGGCTTGCCTGGGCTACATAGTGAGCTCAGAGCCAGCCTGAACTACAAAGTGAGACCCTGTCTCAAAAAAAAAAAAAAATCACTATCCTGGCTTCATCACTGGACAGCAGTATATCTATGCCTGAGAAATCAGGTCTAAGTAAAATTTCAAATAAGGTTAGGGAATAGATAAGTGGTAGAATAAATGCCTAGCATGTGCAGGGCTCTGGGTTCCAACCCCAGCGTTATTTTTAAAAATTTTAAAAAATACAATGGGCCTACCTAAGTACAAACCTCAAAAAAAATTTTTTTGAATGAACACTTGTTTTTGGGGTTTTTTTTGATGGTACTAGGGATCAAACTCAGGACCTTGTACTTGAGAGGCAGGAATGGTGCCACTGATCTACATCCCCAGCCCACATTTCATTTCTTTCTAGTTTATAAAGATAAAAACTCCGGGCCGGAGGGTTAGCTCAGTGGTTCCGGCGCCTGCCTCGTGAGCGCAAGGACCTGAGTTCGATCCCCGGTAACCACATATAATGCTGGGCGTGGAGACTCACGCCCATCAACAACCAACACCGCATACCACAATGCTGGGCGTGGTGGCTCACGCCTGTAATCCCAGCACTCGGGAGGTAGAGACAGGAGGATTGCTGGGTTCGCGGCAGCTTGCCTGGGCACCATAGTGAGCTCAGGGCCAGCCTGAACTACAAAGCGAGACCCTGTCTCCAAAAAGCAAAAAAAAAAAAAAAAAAAAAAGATAAAAACTCCAAGGGATTAACAGCATATTCTAACTGAAATACAAACGAAAGCAAATAACAATAACAAAGAAAATAAAATGCGTTCCATTTAATTCAGAGGGAAGCATGAGGGAGTTTAAGGAGGTTTCTTAGAAGAATATTCTGAGACAGGGATGCTTGCCTGTATGATTTATGGAGGGAGTGCCCTGAGGAAAAATCTGTAAAGGATTAAGGGAAGCAAGATAAAGGAAGAAGCTAAGCAAGGATGAAAGAACTCTGTGCTCAGCTTGATTCTGTGCAAAGCTCTGAAGCAAGAGATATTACAAAGTTTGTCCAAAGCAGAGGGAAGTGGGGTGGTCTATTGTATCCTGGCCAAGGGTAGGGATGCAGGCAGTGTATAGCAAAAGAGCTCCTATAAGTCGGGTTAAAACTGTTCCAAGAAGGGCCGGAGGGTTAGCTCAGTGGTTCTGGCACCTGCCTTGCAAGCGCAAGGTCCTGAGTTCAATCCCTGGTAACCACATATAATGCTGGGTGTGGAGACATGCCCACCAGCAATCAACACTGTATACCACAATGCTGGACGTGGTGGCTCACTCCTGTAATCCCAGCACTCGGGAGGCAGAGATAGGAGGATTGCTGAGTTCGCGGTGGCTTGCCTGGGCACCATAGTGAGCTCAGGGCCAGCCTGAACTACAAAAGTGAGACCCTGTCTCAAAAAGCAAGAAAAAAAAAACTGTTCCAAGAAGGGTACAGGTGTAAGCTGTAGTGAGGAGACGGTTATACACTGATCTAGAATCTGGATACATAACCAAGAGTACCTGCAAGAATCGATGTGACTCAAGTTTCTCTTGAAAATCCCCTTCCTTATCTATTTGAGTTTCATTCCATTTAAGAAACTCCTTTACAGGGTTAAAATCATTCTTGTTTTGTTTGCTTGGTTGGTTGGTTAGTTTGGGGTTTTTTGTTCTGCTTGCAACACAGCAGCAACTGTAAGGCTAATTGGATGCTGCTTCCTGTTTTCATCATCCTTTTTGTCAGTTCTCTAGTTCTTCTCTAAGATACGGGTCTCTATGGCCCTAAGTTAACCTTGATTTCTTCCTCCACAGGTACTAACCACATGCCTGGTCAGGCAAAGAGAATATTGCATTGCATTTCTTTGTTAATCCTCAGTAAACCTTTAAAATAATTCACACATCTTTTCCACGGTTTCATCTGCATGTACTTCTATTTCAGCTTTCTTGTTACTTTCTTTCTCCCATTGTTTGTAATTGTAAGTTAGATGTGTTTACAGTATCTGTATACCTCGGGCTGAGTGGAGGGTGATGAATTAGAGTATGATAAGAGTTCTGGAGAGTTTTCCAGATGGGGGTGAAATCCCCAGGTCTGCTCCGTGTCTTGCTACAGGCCTTGTCTGAGCTGGTTAGTGGCAGTTTAAAGCCAGACTCTTTCCAGACTGTCCTGCGAACTCACAGTTGCTGTGAACACTGAGTAAGATAATATGCACACAGGTGCAAAGAGCTGGGCGTGGTGGCGCACACCATGGCAGAGGCAGCAGGTTTGCGAGCTGAAGCCCAGCCTGGGGAACTTGGTGAGCTCTTATCTCAAAATGTAAAACGAGCTGGGAATGTAGCTCAATATAGAGTGTCCCTGAATTCAAGCCGCAGTACTATAAATAAAATAATAAAAAACAAAAATATACAAATGCATACAGAAATACAGAGACATGATGTCATGCTTATGTTGACATGGTCTTTGCCTTTCAAATGCTAAGTTCGCAAATGTTTGCCTTTTGGTTCTGAGGTGATTCATCATTACTAGTTTCTTGGGCTGGAGGTTATTGATACGTGGCATCCTCTTGTTGTGATGAACGTGGAACGAGTGTCCAGTTGTGTTGCTAACACGAGGGGGACCCGTGCACAGAGAAAATTGAAATGGAGGTTTTAGTTGTGATCCACTCTTTCTTCTCACTTCTCTGTGTTCATGTCTCAGGGGCCTCCCTAGAGCAATTTTACAGATGGGGTGGCAGGCTGGATTCCCAAAGCCCAGCTCATGGACTCTGATCACAAATTAACCAAATAAAAGCAGAAGTTTCTATTCTATATGCCACTAGCTTTCAGGACTAGACACCATGCTAGAGAACTGCTGGCCCTATTAAGTATCAATGACTGAAAACTGTTATTACTGTCTCTTTTTTTCTCAGTATATGTTTGTAGTATATAATGACCACAGTGGTTGTGGAGAGGTCCATGTACATGACACATTTTAGTTCTTTTTCCTCCCCTACCCCTTCCATCCTCTCTGCTCCTTCCAACTCTTGGTCCTCTTTTCATTTATAAAAGCTCTATTTCCATTTTTTTCTTTCAAAATTTTTTCCTCTGTCCCTCCATCTCTGGTTTCTCCTCTAATTTGAAAAAGATAGATCCCCCTACTTCCTATCATCTATCTTTGTACCCATGTTTATAGCAGTGAAATTGACAACTAAATCTTGGAAATGGCCTATATGTCCACCAACAGGTAAATGGATAAAGAAAATGTACTTATAACCAATAGAGCAGTACTCTGCAGTTAAAAAAATAAACTTGAGGTATTCCCAGGTAAATGGATGCACCTTAAAATCATCATTTCTTTTCTCTTTGAGATGATTCTTTCATCCCTCTTTGCTCAAACCTTCATCCTCTATTCCAACATCCTGATTCTCAGCTGATGGTCTTGCCTCTCATTTCCTTAAGAAAATAAAAACAGTCAGAGGAGAACATCCACCAGTTCTCAACAGCTCATTTACCCACTTAATTGTGCTTGTACCTGTCTTGTGCCCATGGCTTCCACCTTCCTATTTGTCACTCTGTGTGATTGTCTGTGCTCTTACCTAAAACCAGTCCCTCCAGGGGTCTATTAGAGCTCATTCTTCTCAACTATTCCCATTCTAAGTCAGGGCTCCAGCAATTCTCCATTCCCTCTAATGTATCATCAAATTTTCTCCTTTATTTACTTATTTATCTATTTTCAGTCCTATAGATTGTAAAATATCATATATGTATATGTATATATCATATATGTATATATGTATCATAGACTCGTGTATGCTGGGCAAATTATCACTGAGCTTCATCCCAGCCTCAAATTTCTCTCATTACTAAATCATTCTCATCAATATATGAAAAACTTGGTATTTCTCCTATAATAAGCCAAATGAAATTGTCTCTTGGCCTTATACCTCAACTCTGTTCCATTTTTATGTTGCTCTTTAAATAACGAGATTTCTCAAAAAAGTGATTTCACCAACTCTACTTCACTTTTTTTTTTTCTGGTACGGGGGATTGAAGCCAAGGTCTTTGCACTGTGCTACATTTCCCCGGTCTGTCTGTCTGTCTGTCTGTCTGTCTCTGTGTGTCTCTCTGTCACTCTGCTTCTCTGTCTCTCTGAAACAGGATCTCACTGTCACCCACCCCCACAGTCCATAGACCTAAATGATCTCTAACAGCCTTCCCCTCTGCCCTGCCTTTTACTCTATGATCCATCTTCTGCCACTCCCCACCTTGCACATCCCACTCATCCCCGCTGGGCTGCTTGTGCTCAAATAGCACAAACTATGTGGCTCCCTGACCCCACCCAACACTTTAGTCATACTTCCACCTAAGGCCTTTCTTTACATTTCGTTTTTTCCTTCTCTCAGTTATCCACGTGGCTCTGGTCCATAACTCCTAGGTCTCGAAGCCCCTCCTCAGTGAGACCTTCCTTGACTGCCCTATTTAAAATTGCATTTCACTCTCTCTATTCCTTTTCTATGCTGTATTTCTTGGTGCAGAACATATAAGCAACTAAAACTCAACTTATTCTGAATATTCAGTTTCTAGCTGTCTCCTCCTATTATAAACTATCCTGAAGGAAATAATTTTTTTTTTTTACTTTTTTTCCCCCTCTCTTTGTGGTGCTGGGGATCAAATCCAAGGCCTCCTACACACTACATTCCCAGCCTCAGGAATTTCCTTGTTTTATTCACTGCTGTGAATTGTGCCTGGCATGTATAGCATACCCATGCTTTGGATTTATTGAATTATATTAATACAGTGTATACACATTTCCATTGAGAGCTCTAAAGGACACAAAGCCTAAAGCTGAAGGAAGATCCTCTAATGGTCAAATTTCTGATCGGTGCGGGAAATCACAGATGGTGATTTCCAACCTGTGTGGGCCTTTCTGCTTCGTCACCTTAGCTGGGAGGTTACGCATCACCTTGCCTGTTCAACTCACCTGAGAGGCTCAAGGGCTATAGCTCAGAAACTGTTCCTACTGCTTGCTTGATATTTCCACCTCTGGATTTCATACAGGCATCTGAGGTCGTGAGCTCCCAACCCAATACCTTTTCCCACATACTTCAAGACCTTTCTAGTTAGCTTTTCTTTTTTCAGATAATGACAAGATGGTCTAGCTGGTCATTCTCACTAATTTATTGTCCTCTTTCACGTTTCCTCTTTCTCTTCCTCCTCCTCCTCTTCCACCTCCCCTTTTCCCTCTTCCTCCCTTCTTAGTCTAGCTATTGTGAAATCTTGTCAACCCAACAATTCACACATTTTTTTTCCCCCTCAAATTTTACCTTTCTATCTTTGAGAATTTGCGAGATGTAGTTTTTGTCTGCATGGTAACCAACTTTTACCTGCCCCTGACATTCTCTTGCTAAAACACGAATGTGACCCACACCATTCTTCCTCACAAGCAGTTATGCACGCTTTCCTTGCTATAGGATAAAGTAAACCCCCTTTGGCGCAGGACTCCTGGTCTTTCGTCATCTGGCACTATCCAACCTAGATAGCTTTGGTTCCTGCTATTTTTTCCAACACATTTACATCCCTGCCACCACTCACTGCGCGCCTCTTATCCCTGTCCTTGATGGTCCCTCTTCTGGTGTATCTTTTCTCTTCTGTTTGAGGATTGTTAACAATTTAAAAGTTAAATAAGCCTGGGGGGGTATGGCTCAGTGGTAGGGCTTTGGGTTCAACCATACACACATACATACACAAAAAAAAAGGATGATGATTTGTTATAAGCCAAGCCTTACATATGCTATATGTTATCTCATTTAATTCTTAGAAAAATGCAACATGTGTCCAAGTCAAACCTGCTAGAAAATGATCATTCATACTGGATTCTGACATCAAAGCTCATAAGCACAGTCTAGGTTTTCTTTGACTTCTAATTATAATTGCTTTTCCTTTTGTGTTTTAAAAGTAGGCTCTTGTTTGTAAGATCATCACATAGAAGTGAAGTTTAAACACACAGACTTTGAGGTCAGACTGCTGGAGTTTGCTGTGCGAACTTGTGTTTCAATCTTTTTAGTTTGGAAATGGGAATGATAATAGTTCCTATTTTACCGCACTGTTGTGAGGTCAATGTATGTAGTTTATCTCAGTGAATGTTACATAGTACCAGTCCCAGGGACACATTCTAACTTTTGTTATATCTGTGTTCCTGTGTATCTCTCTAGATTCTAGCTTCTGGAAAGGGAGAGATCTTGTACCCAATTCTCATGTATTCAGCACAGCAGACCATCTGCTAGGTTGGGTGTTCTATAAATGTTTGTCCAGTTAGGTTTATAAATTGTGGGTGTTAGACAAAGAGGCATTTACAAGTCCATGATCTATACATCTTTTAAAGGAAATAGTTATTGAATCAGCCTGGCCATCCAATAGTTTCTGTCGATTTTAGAAACCCATATCATTGTCACTCTGCTGCTGTGAACAGGAAGCATTTTCTACTTTCAAGCTCTCCTCAGGTTTCCTCATTTGTGAGCCAAGACTTTCCTTGGGAGGGTGGAGTAGGAAAGGGACACCTGTCACAAGGTTCCAGACTGCCCGGACAGCGATGGAGGTATTCACCCTGGGTAAACACAAGGCTGCCCTCTGCCCTGCTGTTCCTCTCCAGTGAGCAGTGACTAGGTGTGGAGCTTGGGTTTCACTCTAACCTCAGGCACAGTGTACCCGCTAGGAAAGACACCTCCAGCCCTGAAGGCAAATGCACCATGGAAGGCCGGAAGATTTCTGGGTGGGCAACAGTTCAAGCTATATCAAATCATTCCATTGTGCTCATGCTTGGGTTTTTTTCCCCTTTTATTGAGTTTATTGGTCCAGTTTGGATATACATTACCATCACATTCATCACTGAGAATTTGTATTGGTATATGGTATATCTTCATTCTTATTTTTTCCCATTTCCCTGCCCTCCCTCCAATCCTTAGCCCCCTATACATAAGCTTTGTTTCTGTTTTTTTTTTTTCTTTTCACCATCAAATATTTTCCCTTCTTTGCTTCCTCTGCCAATTTCCCTTTTCCCTTTAAACATTTTCTTCCTGTTACACAATACCTCTTACACATTTTGAACCTCATTTACACCTTCAATTTCTCACATTAGAGAAGCAATGTGGAATTTATACCTCTGTGTCCTATTCATTTCACTTAGGAGTGTGTCCTCAAGGTGCGTTCATCTAGTTATACATGTGTCTGTCTCATGCTTGTTTGTTTACATTTCAGCAGGACTCGCTACTAGGTGAGTCTACTGGAGTGAGAGGGGAGAAAGAGGATTCAGAGGAGCGTGAACAGGGTAAAAAAGGAAATACTCGATTAGAGGTTAACGTGACCCCTGGGTCTCCTTTGATTTGGATTATTGTAAAAGTGCGCAACGAAATGATTAAGGGCTCCCAAGAGGGGGTGGTTTCTGCACTGAGTTGGGGCTTTGTTTCTGATGAGTTACAGCTGCTGCACATAACGCAGACTGGACCAAATGGGGCGTGGAAGAGGTCACAGGACCGTGCCTGCTCCCAAGGCAGAGTACCGCCTCATTATCCTAACCTAAACCCGCGTTTCTCCTGTCCCGCCCCTCAAAGAACACCTGCACGTTGCTTAGGCTGTAACGCGGAGCCGGCCTACCACCCTCCCTATCACCAAGTCCTACTCACTTTCCCTTCTAAAGGTCATTTGAGTACTTTCCTTCTCTACACATCCACTGGCACTGCCCCTTTTCAGGGCCTTGTCCTGTCTTCTTGGATCATATGCTCCTTGCAAGTAACTCAGCCTCACGTCTTAGGCCTCCCTTTTTTAGGGTTAGAGGGACTTTTCCGAATTAGTTTCAAATCTATCCATCGCTTCTGTGGCCATCTGAATCAAGTGTGATTTTTAGGTCTATCTTTGTATCTCTGGTTTGTGTCTTGTCACGGCCGCACCTATGATTCCCTTCACACCAGTAATCCTGACCCACACAGTTTCATAAGAGGTAGTATTTACTCGCAGTCTTCCTTGCTTGCCCTCCTTCTGGCCCAAATTCCTCACCTTCCGTAGTTTCTTTCCTCCCTTCATCCTCCTCCTCAGGTTGAACGATGTTCCCTCATACTTCTACTGTATCCTTTATCATAAACACTATGAGTTTCTGACTAGACTGAGAATGACTTGGTTTCCAGAATCTAGAAGGAAACACAGCCACTCTAGCAATTATTTTATTGGATGGGTAGAATTTCACACTTGATAAAAGAATTGTCAAGTTTTGTGTTTCTTTAAGCCAAAGTGATTCAAGCCTACAGGGCAGTTTAAAAGGGCTCGTTAGACCTGCTGGAAAATTATTTTTTTTTTCCAACTTTGGCTAAACACTGAAAAACGTGTGTGTGTGTGTGTGTGTGTGTGTGTGTGTGTGTGTGTGTGTGTGTGAGAGAGAGAGAGAGAGAGAGAGAGAGAGAGTATGTGTGTTTCAGAAGAGGTGTAAGAGGCAGGCAGGTAAACTATGGACTGAAATTGGCCCATGGAAGACTTAGACCAGCACACCAAGGCAGTAGTAACAGTGAAACAACGTGGGGCGACTCCAAAGGAATAGGTAACGGAAACACAAAGGGGGCTCACTCCCTGGCCTAACATAAATTTAGAGACACTTTTCCACACAGCAACTCAAAATGGAACAGAGTGCTTGTAAGGTAGCAAGCCATGTCACACTCTCCAGCTTCAGGCAGGCGGCTGGCTCAGGCAGAGGCAGGACACATGGGAAGAACTAGTGCAGAGGGTGCTGTGAAGTAGGCATCCTTTGATTCTCCGAATACTGTATGCACAAATTCTTTAAATCTATTGATTTTTTTTTATTCCTTTGATTTCCTCGGCGCCTTCTGATTCTCATCTCTAAGCGTTAAAACGCGTCTGAGAAAAACTACAACAAAGATGGGGTAAGGAGCTAGTGAGTATTGAGAAAAAATAACAGTTTAAGGGGAGAGGCCATAACGAAGGAACTGAGAAAAGAGGACCGAACGTTAGGAGAGGAAACAAGGAGGCGGAAAAGGGAGGAAGAAGTCTGGGAAGGAAGACAGCAACCAAACTGGTCCCTAACTGGAAAATGGGAGGCACGCCCAGAAGGAAAAGGCTGCTTTAAGGGAGGTCCCGCCCCCTTCCTTGACACTACAGCAGACTCGTTCGCGATTGGCTGCGGTCGGAGGGCGGGATGGAGTTGCTAGGCGCGGAGCGGATCCGGCCGGCCCCGGCCTCCCGGAGCTCGGAGCAGCGGGAGCGGAGCCGGGGCTAGTGGAGCGCCTGGAATAT
Organism: Thryonomys swinderianus; assembly: GCA_004025085.1. NCBI lineage: Eukaryota > Metazoa > Chordata > Mammalia > Rodentia > Thryonomyidae > Thryonomys > Thryonomys swinderianus. The sequence continues at coordinate 22,875 of PVIC010009149.1, read as the reverse complement.
GGCGAGCGGCTGGGACTCGCGGCCGCCTGGGCGGCTGGGGCGCCTCCCGCTGCTGCTGTACGTGCTGCTGCTGCTGAGGAGCCCGGCCTGGGCGGCGCATATCAAGAAGGCGGAGGCGACCACGACAACGAGTGCGGGTGCCGAGGGCCAGTTCAACCACTACTATCACGAAGAGGAGCTGGGCAACGCGCTGAGGGAGGCGGCGGCCGCGGGGCCCCCCGGCCTGGCTCGCCTCTTCAGCATCGGACGCTCGGTGGAGGGCCGGCCGCTGTGGGTGCTGCGCCTCACGGCCGGCTTGGGGCCGCTGCCCCCCGACGGCGACGTGGCGGGGTCGGACGCGGCGGGGCCGCTCGTGCCCGGCCGGCCGCAGGTGAAGCTGGTGGGCAACATGCACGGCGACGAGACCGTGTCACGCCAGGTGCTGGTCTACCTGGCCCGAGAGCTGGCCTCCGGCTACCTCCGCGGGGACCCGCGCCTCGTCCGTCTGCTCAACACCACCGACGTGTACGTGCTGCCCAGCCTCAACCCCGACGGGTTCGAGCGCTCCCGCGAGGGCGACTGCGGCCTCGGCGACGGCGGCCCTCCCGGGACCAACGGCCGCGACAACAGTCGGGGCCGCGACCTCAACCGCAGCTTCCCCGACCAGTTCAGCACTGGCGAGCCCCCCTCCCTGGACGAGGTGCCCGAAGTGCGAGCCCTCATCGACTGGATCCGCAGGAACAAGTGAGTGTCACGTGTCGCTGGTCCCATCTCCTGGATCCACGTGAGCCTTCAAGGGCAGGAGGCCGGTTCCCACACCCAGGAGGGCTCCGATAACGCTTGCCGGCGTAACGGGGGTAGAGATAGGGAGGGTAGAGGGTGACACCCTGAAACCGCGACAGGCCCCAGCTCCCGGAGCCTCCTGCCACCGCTATTTGTCAAAGAAGCGCTGCGTAAAGGCTGTCATTTGTTCAAGGCGTGATGAAGGGGAGACTCCTTTCTGATCTCCGTCCTCACAGGCCCATAGAATACGAGCGATGCATGAGGCCTTAAGGATCCTCTAGGTCCGCTCAGACATTTTATAGGTTAGTTGTCTATGTTGTGCAATTACTAGAGGTTCTGTGCTAAGCGCTTTCCGTGACTGCATCATCACACATGTTGACCACAACCTGATGACATAGGCACATTCGTATTCTTGTTTTGCATTCGGAGAAATCGAGGGTCAGCCTGGTTAATTTACTTCGAAGTGTTGGTGTCTTAGGCTCAAGTGGTCTGAGTCTCGGTTTGCTCTTAACAGCTAGGGAGAGACTGTACCCCGAAATGTAAATAACGCCCTGAGGGCCTTCCTCTTATTTGACACTAACTGGTTCTCTTCTGATCTTTACCGCTGGTTCTGCTAAGAAGGATATAGACTTATCCAGAGAATTTGCGCAGATCAGCAAGCTGCTTCCTTTTAGACTGTTTTTTTAGAGGGTTTCTGGTGCCCTGTCAATTAAAATGATTAATTCTCGCTTAATAGGCACTTTGAGTGTTATGAACCATTGTGTGGGATTTAAAAAATTAAAAAGTAGAAGATAAGGACCTCAAAAAATTACTACATAACAAGAGAATGTTACAGAATCTGTTTCCTCTGGCAATATAATCTGGACTATTCTGGGGAAGAAGTGGAACTTGAACTGAATCTTAAGAGAGAATTTACAGCAAAGAGGAAGAGAGGAATAAAAAAACTACTCCAAATGGAATAGTGTCTGAAATGAGCAAGTACCTCTCCTTTTTCAGGAATCAGGTTTGCTAAAATATGTAGTGTATCTACATATTTTTGGACTTCACAGGGGTTTTTTTGGTACTGGGGTTCAAACTCAGGACCTTGTGCATTCATGAGGCTTTTGAAACATTAATCGGCCTTCCCATCTGGAGTTTTAAATATCTTTAAGTGTCAGTGAAGGTAAAGGTAATTAGTGAACTAAGTTTTTCTCTGAGACTTGGAATCATTTCTTCTGCAAGATTTCAGTCATATGTAGCAGGTCTAGAAAATTCAGGGGCATTATGACTGTTCGATTCTTTTTTGTCTTCTGCCTTCACTTTACTCCCCTTTAGAAGATTCTTTATATTTAATGTTATATACACTTTTCTAGGAAAACTTTTGTTTTTGAAGATGATCATATTATGACCTCTGAACATCTGCATTAATTTGACTTTGACATAACACTGTCAGAAGCTGTGGTTGCCAGGGATTTTCTGTGATGGTGTATGAACTACAGTTTCCACTGCCTAAGTGCTTAAAATGCTCCATCACGACCCTTTTTCTCTTTAATATTAATTCTGCTACAACCCAAAATGAAAATTTTCTTTTCATGTAAGTCACCTTGAAGCTACATTGAAAGCCTTAAACTTTTAAATCTGGAACCAAAAATTCACTCTTTACTTCATTTTTTTATATCTTTAGTATTTAGTGATTATGAGAGATGTTCTGGTTTGGTTAGCTCAATGATAGGAGCTTGTGAGAATTTTAAAAGCTTTTGTGGGTCAGCTGGGATCATATAGTCGTTTTGTGGTAGCAGACTACTGTAATCAAACATGTAGCTGTAATCAAAAGGGAAAAATAGGTGATCATATGGGGTAAAGAGTATATTCATTCTTATCCTCAGTCTTCAAATTTAATTTAAAATATCTCTTCTTTAGTGATGAATCAGTAACAAAGGACACTGATATATGAATGTTCACAAAATTAAAAATTTTTGTACCCATAAAATTTGAGATTGATGCTTAATGTAGATTCATAGATAGGATATGGAAAAGAAAAACCCAGACAGTCTCCATGAGAAAACTATCTTTTTCAGATGTATTTTGTGGGGGAAAAAAAAGTATTTGGGTAATTTCTTGACATCCTGTTCAACAAGCTCTATTAAAAATAGACTTTTGTTATTTTGAGTATGCTAAAATTTTCTCCAGCTTAAAAAAGTGAGGATTATTAATGTTTCATTTTATTTTATATTTGAATAATGTTTTTGTACTTTTGATAACTGAGACACATACTTAGGAAAATAGGAAATATTTAAACTACATCATTAAAGATTTTACTTGACCATATATTTTTTTTCTGGTACTGGAGATTGAACTCAGTACCTTGCACTTGCCAGGCAACTGCAGTGCCATTGAGCTACAGCCCTGGCCCCTACCTCCACATTTTTGACACACCAGACTTCTTTGAATAAATTTACTTGCTTAGAGATGAAGAAATCAGCATATAAACGAACTTTTGTCTTCTTTTTTTTTTTGGGACAGGGTCTTGCTTTGTAGTTCAGGCTGGCCCTGAGCTCACTATGTAGCCCAGGCAAGCCTCGCACTCAGCAATCCTCCTGTCTCTGCCTCCCGAGTGCTGGGATTACAGGTGTGAGCCACCACACCCGGCACTGTGGTATGTGGTATTGATGGCTGGTGGGCATGAGTCACCATGCCCAGCATTGTATGTGGTTACTGGGGATCAAACTCAGGACCTTGCACTTGCGAGGCAGGTGCCGGAACCACTGAGCTAATCTTCTGGCCCTTTTGTCTTCTTTTAAAATTTGTGGGATATTTTTGGTGGTACTGGGGATTGAACTCTGTACCCCAGCACTTGGGTATGTTTGTGAAGAGAATTATCATAGGGTTAAGAGTCAGTATAGAGTATTTTGGGGCAATTGAATATATTTACCTATAATTTGATAAACATTTTCAGTTTTTCAAACATCAAATTCTCTTTAATTTTTTGCTATCTATAGGATTATTGAGAAAACAACTGAGGTGGAGATTTTTAACATTATAGACTATAATATTTAGCAGCTACTTTATTCTTAAAATTAAGTTCATTGATACAATTTAGATATACATAATAACCACATCATAGGGAATTTATACCTGCAGATGACATATCTTAATTTCTCTTTTTTCCCATTTCTCTCCCTTCAATCCCTCTTCCCCTCCTTAGTTGCAAAGCTTTGTTTCTATTTGATCCTTTTTTCTCTTTTTTTTATTTTATTTTATTTTTTGAGACAGGGTCTCGCTTTGTAGTTCAGGCTGGACTTGAACTCACTATGTAGCTCAGGCAAGCCTCAAACTCAGCAATCCTGCCTCTGCCTCCCGAGTGCTGGAATTACAGGCGAGAGCCACCAAGCCCGGCCTTTCTCATTTATTTTTGTCTCTTCCTTTCTTTCCATCTCCCTTACTTTAGTTCCCCTTTCTGTTTGAACAATTTCTTCCTATTTCACAATGTCTATTATACATTTTGGTCCTTATTTGCACTCATATGTGACAGACTACATGATTTTTTTTTTTTTTTTGTATCTAGAATCAAACTCAGGACTTTGTGCTTGTGAGGCAGGTATGGCACCACTGAGATAAATCTCCAGCCCTGACCATATGATATTTGCACATGTGTCCAATTATTTCACTCAAGATGCATCCAGTACCTAGAAATGCCTCAAGTTTACCCTTCTTCATGGCTAGGTAGTACTCCATCATATTTAAAAAACCCTATTTTTTTTGGTCTGTTCATTGGTTGATGGGCATTTAGGTTGTTTCCAAGATTTACGAACTGTGCTTGCTATAAACATGGGTGCACATATATTGCTGTGATAAGATGTTTTTAGTTCTTTTAGGAAGATACCCAAGAGGGGAATAGCTGGGTCGAATGGGAGCTTTAATTCTAGTTTTGAGAGGAATCTTCACACTAATTTCCACAGTGGTTGCACCAGTCTACACTCCCACCAACAGAGAAGAAGGGTTACTTTTTCTCCACAACCCCACCAGCATTTGTTGTTGGTTGATTCTTGATAACAGCCGTTCTTTCTGGATTGAGATGAAATCTCAGCATTGTTTTAATTTGCATTTCTCCAATGACCTGTGGTGTTGAACATTTTTCATATAGTTATATGATATTTGTACTTCTTCATCTGAGAATTGTGTATTCACTCAGATGCCCATTTTTGGATTGGGTTTTTATACTTGAGGGGTTCTGTTTTTTTCATTTTTCTATATGTTCTAGATATTAGTCCTTTGTCTGAGGAACAGTTGGCTAAAATCCCAGTCTGTGGGTTTTCTTTTCACTCTATTGATGATTTCTTTTGCTCTGCAAAAGCTTTTTAATAAGATGAGATCCCAGTTGTTGATTCTTTGTAGTATTCCCTGTGTGATTGGGGTTTCATGCATGAAGTCTTCACCTACACCTGTGTCTTCCAGAGTTCATCTATTCTCTCTTCCAGCAGGCTTAGTGTTTGTTTTAATACTTAGATCTTTGATCCATTTTAATTATAGCTTAGTGCTTGGTGAGAGACGTAGGTCTAGTTTTAGTCTTCAGCACGTAGAAAACCAGTTTTTCCAGCACCACATATTAAAGAGGCAATCTTTGCTCCACTGAATGTTTTTGGCCCTTTTGTCAAAGATAAGGTGGCTGAGTGTTTGAGGTTGTTTCTGCCTCTTCTAATCTGTCCCATAGACCCTCAGGTCTGTTCTTTTCCCAGTACCAGTATAATGTCAAGTCAGGGATTATAATGACCCCTGTCTTCCTTTTGTTTAGCAGGTACTTTAAATCTTTATTTTTCTCCACTGTTGGGGATTAAGCCTAAGGATTCATACAAACTATGCAGGCATTTTACCACTGAGCTGCACTCCCAGGCCAGCTTTAATTATTTAAATCTTAGACAAGGAACATATATGATAATAAAGTCAACTGTGAGAAATCTTGTAAAGTTAGTTTGACAAAAAACTCAAAAGTAATCATTTAGCCACTGTGATAAGTGTTAATTTCTCTTTAAAATCCTCCATATGAATGGCCTTGGTACCTCAAAAACTGTGTAGAAAGAGCAAAGAAGCACTAATTGAATTTAATTTTAATCCAAGTAGATTACAAATATTTCATTGTTCTACAGGTATCAAACTGTTATAAAAACTTCTAAGAAGTTTTGCAAGAAATGTTGAACAAAATGAAAAATATTTTATAGGGAACTTGGATTTTAAAATTCTAATTAAAAATATATAATTAAGTAGTATAGCTCACTTAGAAGATTCAGTGCTTTTTTTTTTGGTGAAGGTGGTTCATAATGTATTCCTTGTGCCTAGAACGGTATTTTTAAAAATTTTTACTTTTATGTAGATGTTTGCAGTATATAATGATTACATTCATCCAGGATTTGGTGTATTGTCTATATCAAATGTGCATGTGTGTTTTATACAGACATATATTTATATAACACACCTTAATTCTTTTTTTTTTTGCTCCTCACCCCTCATCTCTTGGTTCTGTTCTCTTTTGCAGAATATTCAGAACACTATATTAATATTCAAAAAAATCTGTTGCTAAATAGGTTGCCCGAATTGGGCCAGTCTTATAGCTTTCCCAGTTGGTGGGGGGGGAGTAAATTATTTTAGAAATATAAACATTACTTTAGAAATACAATTTAGAAAGTAATTTGTAAGTACCTTAACACTGGGGGAACAGTGGCTAGGATAGAGTTAGAAAGTTAAAACACATACTTAGTTTTTGTTTCTATACTATTCTGTCCAGGACTGTCAGTGGAATTGGGGAATCTAGTGGTAAATCTTTTTTTTTTTTCTTTTTTTGAGACAGGGTCTCACTCTGTAGCCCAGGCAAGCCTCAAACTCAGCAATCCTCCTGCTTCTGCCTCCCAAGTGCTGGGATGACAGGTGTGAGCCACCATGCCCAGCACTGTGGTATGTGGTACTGATTGCCTGTGGGCGTGAGTCACCATGCCCAATATTGTTTTTTGTGGTTACCCAACTCGGGACCTTGCATTTGCTAGGCAGGCGCTGGAACCACTGAGCCAAATCTCCAGCCCCCTAGTGGTAAATCTTTAAGGCTATGATTCGCTAAACACCGTGCTGAAGATCTGTAAAGAAATGAACTTTGTTGAACAGGAGCCAGAAAACAGTCATTCCACTAGAAGATGTTTATCTGTGTTATCTTTTTAGTTTTCGTAACTCCTCATATTACAGATGAATGGAAAACTGAAGTTTATCAAATTTAGCAGTGTAACTCCTGTTGATGTTACTGCTGAGTTACAGATCTGAGAGACTGAAATATGGGAGATTTACTCATATTTTCCTGACTCCAAAGCTCATGCTGTTGCCACTATACCAAATGGCATGCTCTGGTGTCTGGAAGGGTGCTAATTAAAATTATATTAGTTTTAAAATAGTTTCTTTTTATGGTCGGTTTTAGTGTTTAATCAGTCAGTACTGGCTTTCTTCTGTTGGACAGCTTCTGTGTTACAAGTAATTTTTATTGCTGTCTCTCCTCTGGGATGGGGTTGGTCATGCTTAAAATAACTTTTCAAATTAGAAGTATGATAGATTTAATTGTATTTCAAGAATATATAGAGAAATGTTATGTCAACTCCCTTTAGAATTTCTGTAGCTCAGTTATTTCAGCCACAGAAAGGCAGAAGCAATTTAGAGTAAAAAAAAGTATTTCACCTCTGCTTGTAGTAATGGTTCGAACTCTTACATAAGGGAAAGGCAGCCAGCTATGGTGGCACACACCTGTAATCCTAGCGCTTGACAGGATGTGTTTGAGGCCAGCCTGGGCTACATATCAAGACTCCATCTTTAAAAATAAGCAATCAGAACACCTAAGGAAAAGGTAAATAAATGGAGCATTGTGTTTTTACAACTCTAGCTTTCATCATAAAAAAGAGTTCTTCAGTACATAGAAGAGTTCTTCTATATGTAGAAGTTTGACCAGATGATAAATCAGTTCCCTTAAAAGTGGAAATATGGGGTTGTGGATGCAGCTCGTGGTGGAGTTCCTGGCTAGCTTACAGGAGGCACTGTCTGATCTTCAGTGCCATGCGCATACACAAACACATACACACATGCACATAGAAACACTTTTTAACTTTTTTGTTTTATAAGAGCAGCTTTGTCTCCATTACAGTTTATTTTTTATGTCCCAATTACAAACCTTGGTTCAATGGAGAACCAATCTTCGTTATACAGTGTTGTATTGTTTTACCCATGGAAAGCAGCTTACTGTGTCAGTTTGTTTTTATTTTATCTAAATCTTCTCTACTAAAGCTTCTTTCTTAAAAATGTGAATTTAGAGTAGGTAATTTTGAGACAAAATACATTCTCTTAAATTAGACTCCTTTGTTTTTTTTTTTTTTTTGAGACAGGCTTTCGCTTTGTAGTTCAGGCTGGCTCTGAGCTCACTATGTAGCCCAGGCAAGCCGCCGCGAACTCAGCAATCCTCCTGTCTCTGCCTCCCGAGTGTTGGGATTACAAGCGTGAGCCACCACGCCCGGCACTGTGGTATGTGGTATTGATGGTTGGTGGGCGTGAGTCTCCGCGCCCAGCATTGTATGTGGTTTCGGGGGATTGAACTCAGGACCTTGCGCTTGCGAGGCAGGTGCCGGAACCTCTGAGCTAACCCTCCGGCCCTAGACTCCTTTTCTTAAAAATTATCTTTGTTCAAAGCATAATAGTTGTTAACCTAACTCATGTGTTGAACAAATATTTATTTATACCAGCCAGATATTTTTATGAAATTGATGCATTATGAAGTATAAATATCAGGTTAAACTAAATGAAATTGTTATTTTTATAGGTTAAAAAAAAGGTTGAATATTGGCAAGTTCATACAGTTCAACCTCATACATAAGCGAAATTCCATAAATAAGGGATCTACTGAAACATTAATTTATGGTGTTTTACTACTGGCCATTAGTGTGAGTTGTAAAAGGTGTTTGAAATTTTGACTTGATATTTTCTTTCCAGTTTTTTGTTGTTGATGTTGCTGCTAGTAAAGGTCTGCTGATAACTGATAGAGATGTCTTCTCATTCTCCAAGATATATTTGAATTAATTTATGGAACTAGGATTAAAGCTCAGTAGTAGAGCGTTTGTCTAGTACGGTTCAACCCCCAGCATGGGAGGGAAGGAGGAAGAAGAGGAGAAGCAAGAGGAAGAGGAAGAAGAGAAAAAGGAAGAAGAGGAAGAATGTGAATGAAATGTAGAACTCTTTAAATGCTTGGGGTTTTCTGTGCCCCTTTTTAGGTGTGTGATATGTGATTTGGTTATGTTTTTAAAGGTTCGTGCTTTCTGGAAATCTACATGGTGGCTCTGTGGTGGCAAGCTATCCTTTTGATGATTCTCCAGAACATAAAGCCACTGGAATCTATAGCAAAACCTCAGATGATGAAGTCTTTAAATACTTGGCAAAAGCTTATGCTTCAAATCACCCTATAATGAAAACCGGTGAACCTCATTGCCCAGGAGATGAAGATGAGACTTTCAAAGATGGGATCACAAATGGCGCACATTGGTATGATGTAGAAGGTATGCAAACAATGAATTTGCTATATTTTCCCTGTTGTTGATTTAACTTTCTTAAGTATATTCTGAGTGGAACAGAGAAAACTTTGCAGAATTCTATTTTTAACAACTCTTACTTCTTGCCCAACACAGTGGCACACACTGGTGGCAATCCTGGCTATTCAGGAGGCTGAGGCAGAAGGAATCTTAAGCTGAAGGCCAACCTGGACAATTTAGCAAATACCTGTCTCAAAATAAAAAAATAAAAAGGCCTGGAGATATAACTCAGTGGTACAGTGGCCAGGGTTCGAGTGCCACTACTACAAAAACAAGTTTTAAAAACAACTTATTTCTTTTTATTTTCAAACTTTGAAATTCATAGTAAAACTGAAGAATATATGAACACTTTTTTATTTAACTTTATTATTATCTTACCTCATTTGCTTTGCCTCCCCACTGCCACATGTATACCCACAGCCTTAGACATACACACATAATCTTTAGCCAAAAATAAAGGACAAACTTTATGATGTTTTATATGTAAATTCCTCACCATATACTTCCCAAGTACAACTGTATGCCATTAGCATAATTGAGAAATCAGGAATAATTCAATTCTGTAATCCCACTGGCTGTCCATAACTCCCATTTCCCCTAATGTCCAAAAATATCTTTTGTAATCCATCTTTTCCTCCAGATCCTAGATCCAAGGTTCAATCAAGGTTCAGGCTTTGTATGTGACTCATGTGAAAAGAGTACAAACCAGTTCAGTGGAGCATTACATATTCTGGAGTTGTCACTTTCTTCATACTAAGATTTGCTTTTGCCGGGCGTGGTGGTTCATGCCTGTAATTCCAGTACTTGGGAGGCAGAGACAGGAGGATTGCTGAGTTCAAGGCTTGCCTGGGCTACATAGTGAGCTCAGAGTCAGCCTGAACTACAAAGTGAGACCCTGTCTCAAAAAAAAAAAAAAAAAGATTTGCTTTTAAATTACCAGCAAGACCATTATGTAGACCACATCACATCATATCACATTAGGAGACACATAAAACTAAGCTATAAATGGCTACATTGAATAGCTTGGTTAAAATGACTACAAACCAGTTCTTTCCATTTTAAATAAAGGCATAATGTCCTTTCATATTTTAATCAGAGGAGTGAACATGGAATTCTATTTTTTTATTGTGGTAAAATATATATAATAAAATTTGCCATTTTAGAGATTTTTAAGTGTACAATTTAGTGGCATTAGTTATTCATAATGTCATGTAACCATCACTACTCTAGTTCCAAAACCTTTATGTAACTCCAACCACTTTGTAACCATTAAATAATAATACCCTCCCACACTGAGAACCTCTATTTTCTACCCTGTCAATTTCACATAACTAGCATCATATCTGTCCGTTGGTATCTGGCTTATTTTATGTAGTATAATATACTCAAGGTTCATCCCCTCTAGCATTTATCAGAGGTCATTTCTCTTCTTTATTTCTTTTTTTCTTTTTCTTTTTTTTGCTGTATTGGGGCTTGAACTCTGGCCCTTGGGCTTCCAAGGTAGTTGCAATACCACTTGAGCTAAATCCCTGGCCAAGTTTTCCTTTTTATGGTGAATAATATTCTTTGTATGTATATAATACATTTTCTTTATTCATTCATCCATTGATGGACAGAGTTTCCATCTTACTACTATGAATAAATAATGCTGTAATGAACATTATCAAACAAGTATCACACTCCTTGTTTTCAATTCTTTTGGGTATATAGCTAAGGAGTGGAATTACTGTAATTCTGCATTTAGTTTTTTTTTTTTTCTTGAGACAGGGTCTCGCTTTGTAGTTAGGCTGGCCCTGAGCTCACTATGTAGCCCAGGCAAGCCTTGAACTCAGCAGTCCTCCTGTCTCTGCCTCCCGAGTGCTGGGATTACAGGCGTGAGCCACCACGCCTGGCTCTGTGTTTAGTTTTTAAGGAACTAAAAAACTTTTCCATAGTGATTATACCATTTGCATTCCATCAGCAATAAAGATTCCAATTTTTCATGCAATACTGTTTTTAAGGAATTATAAAAGTAAGTTTGCATTTTCTTTTTAAATGTCTTGAAAATAGCTATTGCTCTTTCAAAACTTTTGATAAACTTTGAAAAGTAACTATTTTATGCACAAATTTAGACTATTATGAATAAGCAGAAAGAACAAGTCACTCCATGGAAATGTCATTAGTATTTATATTTTTCTCTTCCTAAAAATCTACCCATTCTAAAATGGAATGCCTTCAGTCTTTCTTTTTTTCTTTTTCTTTCTTTTTTTTTTTTTTGAGACAGGGTCTCACTTTGTGGTTCAGGCTGGCTCTGAGCTCACTATGTAGCCCAGGCAAGCCTCAAACTCAGTAATCCTCCTGTCTCTGCCTCCCAAGTGCTGGGATTACAGCCGTGAGCCACCATGCCCGGCCAGTCTTTCTTTTTTTTTTTTTTTTGTAAGTACTTCTTTTTAATTGGAAATTACATTATGAACTTATTATATGTCTCTTAGTGTGTCTTTATCAATACCTTTGAGTTACTTTTTGTGCTCAGCTATGTACATCCAAAGTGACTCCTAAGTGTGAGAGCGTGATACCTTACAGAATGTTATGATTTCTTTCAATATCCTTTTTCTTGTATATAACAAGCATCTACAAAGTTTTTTTTTTTTTTTTTTAGTTTTTTGAGGTAGGGTCTCACTTTGTAGTTCAGACTGGCCCTGAACTCACCACGTAGCCCAGGCTAGCCTTGGACTCTCAGCAATCCTGCCTGTCTTCTGAATGCTGGGATTACAGGCGTGAGCCACCACATCCAGCACTGTGGTATGTGCTACTGGGGAATGAATTTGGGACCTTGTGCTGGTGTTTTAAATATTTAGAAGCCAAACTTTTGCCCATAACAGGTGATTTGAGATAGTTTAAAACATTTTTTTAGTAGAGGACCATATTTTAATGTGTAATCCTCACATTTCAATCTTCAGTGAGTATATTTAATAATATCTAATTTTGCAGACTGATGGTTTTGTGTTGTTAGGTCACTTGATTAATTTGAGATGATGTTACTTAAAATAATGTATTGAAAAATAATTTACTTTTTGGAAAAGTTCTAAACGTTTAGAAAATAATTCCTAATTAACAATTGAGGAATGTAAATTTGTTATGCTATTTGAAAATTAAATATCCTGCCTTACAGAAAGTAAGTATGCTTTGATAATAAAAACAGAGATTGTTTGGTTAAATCAGATATTCTATTTTTCTGATTCTTAAGTGTCTGAAGAAGCTAAATTTTATTTCTATTATCATTGTTTTTATAAGCATCAACTTTTCTACTATTTTAGCTGAATGCTCAGATGTATTTTGTGATTTCTAAAATTGCTTCTCTTCTTTTCTTAGCAAATATCAAACAGTTTCTCCTTGAAGAGGAGGCCATGACATTTCAAGTAGTTTCAACAGGGCAAATTCATTTTGTTTATCTTATGCTAGACTGCAGTAAGATGTTGTGAAACCTTGTGACTCAGCACATATTCACATCATGTCCTGGAGTGATTTTATAGATACTCTGTGTGATGTATTTAGTAATTCTAGCTCAAAAAAATAAAGATTTTTAGACCTGAAAGTGAATATATTGATTTAGTCTAATCCTTTTGTTTTATGGAAATTCAAAGCCTGAGAGAAAAATAACTTATGTAATATAATTTATTCATTCAGTAAACATTTACAGAGTACCTGCCACATTCCATATTTTGTATTAGGTTACAGTGGGAACAAAACAAAAATAGTTCCTGCTTGGAAGGATCACACAGTATATCAGTAGTGGGGGATGTGCGACGATCTGACCCTGTGCGTTCACCGTATTCATTGCCACATTCAGCATATCTAGCTGTTTCGGTGGACCTTGCTTCTCTCAACATGCCTTTCAAACCTGCAGAATTCTCCCAGGGAATAACTGTCCTAATAAGGCTTGTGAATAGTCATGGTTATCTGCTAAAGCCTCATTATTTTGAGATCCTACCCTAGACATATTCACAGAGCAGGGAACCTTTTTTTTTTTGGAGACAGGATCTCACTTTGTAGTTCAGGCAAGCCTGGAACTCAGCAATCCTCCTGTCTCTGCCTCCCGAGTACTGGGATTACAGGCGTGAGCCACCACACCCAGCACTGTGGTATGTGGTATTGATGGCTGGTGGGCGTGAGTCTCCACACCCAGCATTGTATGTGGTTACCGGGGATTGAACTCAGGACCTTGTGCTTGCGAGGCAGGCGCTGGAACCACTGAGCTAATCCTCTGGCCCAGCCTTTTTATTTTTAACCATAATGTGCTGAGTTATATACCTTTTGCCTAGTGTTCTTTTTTTCATAATTATGAAGATACTGTAAAAATTCGTTGATGGTTTAGTATGTGTATTCCAAAAGTGAACTGCAATTTGGGGTCGCTTTTTTTTTTTTTTTTTTTTTGAGACAGGGTCTCACATTGTAGTTCAGGCTGGCTCTGAGCTCACTATGCAGCCCAGGCAAGCCTCAAACTCAGCAATCCTCCTGTCTCTACCTCCCGAGTGCTGGGATTACAGACGTGAGCCACCACACCCAGCACTGTGGTATGTGGTGTTGATTGCTGGTTGATTGCTGGTGGGTGTGAGTCACCACGCCCAGCACTGTATGTGGTTACCGCGGATCAGGGATGGAACTCAGGACCTTGCGCTTGCGAGGCAGGTGCCGGAACCACTGAACTAACCCTTCAGCCCTGGGGTCGCTTTTTAAGAAATGCCTTCTTTCAGTTTAAAAAGGGCAAGAAACCCTGACTATCTATACTTGAACTTATGTGACTAAGGGTCATAGTTCTGTGCAGGTTTCAGATATTTTCTTGGGCAGAGCATTGTTTCATTTGATTTTCCTGCCAATAGACACTGGAAGGCAGTGTAGCGTAGTGTCTAAGAACACAACTTTGGGCCCCCCTAGCCTGGGTTTCAATTTTAACTCTGCCTTATGTAGGTCTGAATATGCGCACGTGTATGAGAGAGTTAGAGCAAGCAAGAGAGAGCGAGGCCAACTGATCTTGAACATGTAAAAAAAATTAATTCCTACATATCTAAAATGAAGATAAATATTATCTACCTCCTAGGATTATGAGGCTCAAGTGAGAACTGTGTAAAGCACTTAATCTAGAATTCGAAACCATAGCTGCTTGTCTCTACTTAAATTTCATCAGGGCAGGGATTTTTTTATATGATTTTCTATTTCTAGCACATAGACTCATACCTGGTATTTAAAAGTAAACAGTATGGCTTAAAATTTTTTTTAATAAATGAGCTCTTATTTTAGTTTTTGTTTGTTTTGTGAGACGGATTCTTGCTATATAGTTCAGGCAGCTCTTGAACTCACTGTATGGCTCAGGTTGCCCTTGAATTCACTGTGATCCTCTTGCCTCCACCTGAATACTGGGGTTTACAGGCATGTTCCACCATGTCTGCCTTGACTAAGCGAATTCTTGTTACCTCAACAACTGAGTGCTGTAAATAGTCATTTAAAATCTTAGGTGATCTTTGAACTAGATAATCTTACGAAAACTTGTAAAAATATTCTTCTTGGGGTTGCTCCTATTCTGAGAAAATAAGCTTGTCTTGCTGGTAGATCGTAGATCAATGATGATGGACTTCTTAGAACTATCACAATACAGCCTGCTGCTGCACATAAACCACTGTTGTCCTAGATCACAATATTTTCCAAACTTTTTCAGTGGCAACCTAGAATATGAAGTATCTTTTAGCTGTTTATATGCATTTCAGTGTGTGTGTGTGTGGACATAAAACTAAAATGCTTTTATGAAACAATACTTACCCTTGTAATGTGTTGTACTATATATTCTTCTAGCCTGTTCTATTTTGTTTTTTTTTTTAATGTGTTTGGACTCACTACATACTTAACCACACAGTAGTGGATGATGATCTGCAATTTGAAAAAAACATTATTTTTCTCTCACTCTATGGTAGAATTGATTTTTCAATTCTAAGTAGAAACAAAACACCTAACAAGTTGCAAGTGATAACTCATGATTTGAGTTTTTCTTTTGCCCTGACTTGTTTATATGTCTCAGTCATTTCCCGTGAAAACTGACCTACAATTTACCTCATATTGCCTTGCCTATAATTTCAGTGAATAGTCATATAGAAATTCAGTCATAGTTTTCATCTTTACATGTTGCTCCTGTGTTTATTTGATGAGTTAGGGAGGCTGCTAGAATGCTTCATTATTGTGTTTTGATTTGTCTTTTTTAAAGCCACTGCTTACTTGAAGCCAAGCCTCTTCAAACTGCTAATTGTGATTTTTCCCTCCTCTTCTGGAAGAAGAAAATATTCTTTGGCTTTATCAGACTTTTTTCCTTCTCCTTTTATACCCCAGGCAAAGAGTAATGTGATCAGATAGCATGTGATGTAACTAGTTAGTTTTTTATGAACGTAACTTCCTTTGTTCATGCGGGCCATCCTTTCTTTCCCTAGTGGAAGTCAGACTAAGCGGCACTGTTGTGGTCTAAATATTGAAGTACTTTTGGCTTAAAGTAGATAATCACTAGAAATGAGAAAATAATTATTGAATGTTTTGGTAGCATGAAATAGGTTTTTGTCCAAAAATGAACCAAAAATATTATTTGTAATGTTTTTTATGTCATTAAGTTGGACATTATGAATTAATCCATATAGCACTGGAAGATTGGACTCTTAAAATCAAGTAAATAATATGTAACTGTAAAAATACAATATCTGATGTGAAAAAATAGAAAAATCTATTAGAGAATTTAAATCATACTTCTCTCAGTAATTATTACATTGTGAAGACAAACATATGAATAAAG
This sequence comes from Thryonomys swinderianus, assembly GCA_004025085.1. Lineage (NCBI taxonomy): Eukaryota > Metazoa > Chordata > Mammalia > Rodentia > Thryonomyidae > Thryonomys > Thryonomys swinderianus. Next base: position 6,729 of record PVIC010009149.1, on the reverse strand, counting down.
ATAGAGTGAATTCAAATGACAAATCAGCCAACCTGATCTAACGAACATGCATAGAATACTGTCCTCATATCTGATTTTCTTTGTAGTATGTATTTACTTGTCTGAGGTATATGTGACTAATACTTGTCCCACTCAGAGAAGATGTGGATAGTTCTATTAAATGCTCATGATACTTAGCTTCTGTAATTGTATATTAAAAACAAGCATACAAAAACTTAAAGGATTCTTACATCTTTTCTTGTTTTACTATTAGTAAGATCAAGTCTAAACTGGAGCAATTTGATGAAACCTCTATTTCTAGCCTCGTCTCCTACCTCTCCCGTACCACTGACTTATTCTTCTCCCAGAATGTGAACTTCAAAATTATTAGGCTATTTTTGTCTGCAGAACTTTCTTCTAGTTCAGCTGTCCTCCTCTGAATCCTTCCCTATAATAGCTCTCACTTTCCTCCCTTCCAAGAGCTTTTCTATATATGTCATCAGTATGCATATGTTAATAGTTTCACTTATGTAAATGGTTTTTTTTTTTTTGAGACAGGTTCTCGCTTTGTAGTTCAAGCTGGCCCTGAGCTCACTATGTAGCCCAGGCAAGCCTCAAACTCAGCAATCCTCCTGTCTCTGCCTCCCGCGTGCTGGGATTACAAGTGTGAACCACCACACCCAGCAAGTAAATGGTTTTTTTTAATGTCTCATGTTAGTGTGTAAATTCTTTGATAAGAAGGACAGGGTGGTGCTATTCATGTTGGAGTTATTGTGTGGTTTGTAGCATGTTGGAGGAAGGGAGGCTAGGAATGTTTTCTATAGTCCTTTGGAACTAGGTTTCTTTTGGAGATAAAGACTTCAGTTGGATGCATGGGAATGAAAAAAAAAGTGAGATTTCCAAGAAAGTGTGCAAGAATTGCAGGCAGAACAGGTGTCAAGGAAAGGCAGGGCCCAAAGATTAGACCTTGAGGGATTTGAACTTAGTAAGAATGATAGTGGGAAGAGGATAAACTATTTGAAGGAATGTATGTGACTGTGTGTCTGTGTGTCCTTTTGGTGGAATAAGAGTGAAAATTCAAAATGGTACTTGATGTACCAGTCACAGATACCCAATGGACAGTTAGAAATAGGTTATAGAGCTTGATGGAGAGATCAAGATAAGAAACAGATTTAAGAGTTATGAGACAGGGGTCGGAGATTTAGCTCAGTGGTTCCGGCGCCTGCCTCACAAGTGCAAGGTCCTGAGTTCTATCCCAGTAACCACATACAATGTTGGGCGTGGTGACTCACACTCACCAGCAATCAATACCACATACCACAGTGCTGGGCATGGTGGCTCACGCCTGTAATCCCAGCACTCGGGAGGCAGAGACAGGAGGATTGCTGAGTTTGAGGCTTGCCTGAGCTACATAGTGAGCTGAGGGCCAGCCTGAACTACAAAGCGAGACCCTGTCTCAAAAAAAAAAAAGAGTTATGAGACATTTGAAAAACATGTCAGAAGATATGATTTTTTAAAAATTTGAATCCTTATTGGTACGTTATATATATACATCATGATCACACACAACATTGAGAATTTGTACCAGTATATGACACAATTCTCATTTTTTCCCATTCCCCCACCCACCCTACAACCCTCCACCCCCTATATACATAATCTTTGCTTCCCTTTTTTTTAATTGAATTCTTTATTGGTACATTTTATAGACCGCTCACAATCACACTCAACACTGGGGGATTTGTACCAGTATATGACATGAGTTAATTCTCATTTTTACCCATATCCCTGCCTACCCCACAACCCCCCACCCCTATATACATGTGCTTTCTTTCCAAAGCATATTTATTCTTTCCCTTACCACATTCCCTTTGAGTATTTCCTATTGCACAAAATCTATCATGCATTCTGGAACTCATTTACATCTACAGGTTCTCATACCAGAGAAAAGATAAAGTATTTACATATCTGTGATCTATTTATTTCACTTATTAGTGTGTCCTCAGGGTATGTCCATTTGCACGTAAATGAATGAAACTTATTCTTTATGGCAGAGTAATACTCCATTTTGTAAAAAAAACCCACATCTTTATCCAGTTCCCTTTTTTTTATTACCATCATATTTTTTCTTCCCCTTGTTACTTAACCCTACACCCCATTTCCCTTTGAATATTTTCTGTTTCACAATATCCACCATAGGTCTTATATTAAAGAGCTGATTGAGTCCTTTCTCTTAAAATCTGAGTGCTTATTTTGAAGAAAAGCAAAAGGTTAAAACCATACTCAAACAGAATATTTCCTTCTATTTGAATCACAAGGTCTGCTTTAGTAAACTGAAACATGACCTAATATAAAACCTGACCTTTAGGAGCAGTGTACTCATAGACTTTGTAATATGATAATAGACCAATGTGTATGTTGGAACCAAATACCACTATTTCAGGTTTGACCCCCAAATATTTAGAGCCAGTGTCCCTAAGACTGATGTCCTTCCCTCTTTTTTCTGTTCAACTCAGGTTTTAAAGAATGGGATGGTGCTTTTTTTTTTAATAATAAGAAAATAGTTTCAGAGCTGAGTGAGACATAATATTGACCAAGTTAGAACTAAAAACAGGGCAAGACTGTGTAATTTAGTTTAGTTCTATAGAATCATATCACTAGCAAATATGTATCTACTGGGAGTGGTGAAGGAAATAGATTTTGACAAGACGAGCTGTTCAGAATATAAAGACCAAGTTCAGTTTAGAATCGGTCAACTTGAATTCAAAGTTTAAGGTTTTGAGTAATGTTTTAAAAAGGCAACCTCTGTTTTCTATTTATTTGACTCAGATTTTCCACCTAAATTTTAGTAAGCTTTATGCTTGTAAACATTTTAAATATCTTAGTACAAAATTAGAATGTAAGAACTCTCTGTAAAATAAGTCAAAATTGTGAAAATTTCTCATTATTCTTTGAATTGGTAAATACTTTTGATTATCTGCAGTTTCACTTTCTGAGGTTTCAATTCCTTGTGGCCAGCCATTGTTTGAATATATTCATGGAAAATTCCAGGCATTATTCATAAGTTTCAAGTTGTGTGCTGTTCTGAGTAGAATGATGAAATCTTGATTTTCCTGCTGTGTCTTGCCCAGGACATGAATCATCTCTCTTGTCTAGCAAATCCATACTGTACTTGCTACTTGCTTATTAGTCTCTTCTTTATCAGGTGACTATTGAGATATTGCAGAGCTTGAGTTCAAGTAACCCTTCTATATACCTAATGCTGTGTTATATCATCTCACATCACTACAGGAAAGGGGAATCCATCACAGATATTTTGAGAGCAAGAGAGCATGTTCATATAGCTTTTATTATAATGTAATTGTTCTATTTTATTATTGGTTATTATTAATTTTTCCCCTTGTACTAGGGATTGAACCCAGGACCTTTGCACTGAGCTACATCCCCACCCCTTTTAAAACATTCTTTTTTTTGAAACAGGATTTTACTAAGTCACAAAGTTGCCCAGGCTGGGCTTGAACTTGGCAATCCCCCTGTCTGAGCTTTTCAGTAATGTTAAAGTTTACAACTATAATTGTGGATTTGTCTATTTTTACTTTTAGTGCTATCAGTTTTTATTTCATGTATGTTGAAATTCTGTTGTTGGGTGCATATACATGTAAGATTATGTTGTCTTGATGAATTAATCCTTTTATCATTTGTAATGTCTATCTGGCAATTTTCTTTGTTTTGAAGCCTACTAGAGTCTAATAATAATATAGTTGCCCTCTTTTCTCCTCCTTCTCCTTCTTCCTTCTCATCCTCCTCATGTTCCCACACCTGTTAGGCAAGCACTGAGCTATATTCTCAGTTCTCTTTTCTTCTCTCTTTTGCTGTCTCTTGTTCCTTTTTCTCTCTCTGCTTGGGCTAGTAATTTCTGTTTATGTTTAAGACAATGCACTTTCTCCTGGTCATTTCCATTCCTTTGTTGAACGTACCCAATAAATTTTTAATTTGGTTATATATATAGTTTTAACATTCTAATTATTTTCTTCTTATGTGTTCCCTTTGTTTCACTGCACTTTAATGATGTTTACTTCCTTGGGCCATGGCTATAATGTGCTTTAAGGTTAGTTATTAATCCCAACATCTGGGTCATCTTGGGGCTGTCTTTCAACTTTGTTCCTTGCAGTTAGTTGATGCAATTTTGCTGGGTCTCGCTTTGTAGTTCAGGCTGGCTCTGAGCTCACTATGTAGCCCAGGCAAGCCTCAAACTCAGCAATCCTCCTGTCTCTGCCTCCCGAGTGCTGGGGTGACAGGCATGAGCCACCACGCTGGGCATTGTGGTATGTGGTATTGATTGTTGGTGGGTGTGAGTCTCCATGCTCAGCATTGTATGTGGTTACCGGGGATTGAACTCAGGACCGTGTGCTTGCGAGGCAGGCGCCGGAACCACTGAGCTAACCCTCCGGTCCTTTGCTGGTTCTTTGAATGTCAAATAGTTTTAGATTATTTCCTGTGTTATTTCGAATCTTAATGAGATCTGAGTTTTGCTTTGTTTTCTATTTTTTTTCCTCCCAGTGTTGGAAATCAAACCAAGGGCCTTATGTACTAATTACATCCCTAGCCCCACTGCAAGTTTTGACTCAGTTATGTGGCAATTATGGAGCCTGTGATTCCAATGTCAGTTCAGTTTTCAAAGCCTTCGTGGTGGTGTTGAGGTCTGGCCTGTGTGTGCATCACTAGGCACAGTCTGGGAATTAGGCAATGGCCTGATCTGCAGTGCAGTTCTCAGTGCTTTTGGTGTGATGTTTAGGGTCAGGCCCATACATGTGCAGTTCAGCAGTTAGCTGAAACTTCACAAACAACTTTATGGGATTCCTTTTGTAAGTTTCCTCATTTCTGCAATATAATCAAGTCTCAGACATCCAGGCTTCCAAATTTATGGTAAATAAGGACATGAAAGACATCCTCCATGGGAAAAAACGATGTGCAGTGTCATTAGTCATCAGGGAAATTAAAGTTAAAACCATAACGAAAGAAATGCCACATCCACTAGAATGCTTAGAATTTAAGAGAGTGACTAGTTGCTCGAACAACTTGTTGGGTGGTAATGCAGAGCAATTGGAAAGGGATTAATCTAACAGCATAGAAATTATACCTTTATAAACCTGACTTTTAAGAAATCTTTAAAACAACATGTTGATTAGAGGGTTTTCAAATGGTATTTTAAATCAGTTACTTCAAAATTTAGTAAAGGAAAAGTGTTTAAGCACTCCCTGCTTCAAAGAATAAAATTTTAAGGTATCATCCAAGGAAATTTATATATGCTGTTTTATAACATTTTTTGATTAATACATGATGGGCATGATGTCAATAAATGTACATCTGCAATACTTCAGTTACATAGTCTGTTTTATATCATCATTTATTAAACTGGTCCTTTGTTTTTAGAGTTGTTTCCAGTTTACTTTCTTTCAATTTAAACATGATAGTGCTAGTAGGTATAGTCTTTATAGGTATTATCTTAGAATCTTAGTGTAGATTCCTGGAAAAGGAATATCTGTGTTAAGGTCATATATATTTTAAAGATTTTATACACATGTTGTTACCCCCAAAATTCTATAATCTTTATCATTTTCTTAGTTTTCTATTTTCTTTATAATTTTATACTAACATATTTTAGAAATTTTAGATAGTTACATCTATCATTATTTTTCAGTTTATATTTTTGAGGTACTGGGCATAAATCCCAGGCTTTGCACATGCTTGGCAAGCAAACCGCCACTGAGCCACATCCCCAAGCCAGAATCTGTTCTCTTGCTTTCATGGTTTCACACTGCTTTGATGTCATACTGAGTCTTTCCTCACCCTAAGTGTAGAAATGTTTATATTGCCTTCTAGCTTTGTTAATAATTTCATTTTTATATGGTGTGATACAGGATAAAGCTTTTTTTACCACCTATTCATCCAGTTTTATACATGTTAGTCGTTATTATAGATCATCCACTGGTTTTATTGATCTCCTTTATCATATTCTTAATGCTTTTGATTCTATGACTGTCATTTCTGTTTTCTTCCACTGACCTGTTTACTTTGACTTCTGAAGTGATGTAAATGCCTGGTATGGTAGTCCACTCTTGCAGGAGGGTCTCTGGGAGTTTGAACCCAGTTTAGGTCACATAGTGGGACCGTGTCTCAAAAAAAACAAAAAAAACAAACAAACATGTAACTATCTGGCAATATAAATCTACTCCTACTATTTTTTTTCCTCTTCTCTGTACGGGCAATCAAATTCAGGACCTTGTACTTACTTGCCAGGGAGGCACGGCACCACTGAGCTACTCCCCAGCCCTACTCATACTATTCTTGTTTTGTAATGTTTTGTTGGATATTCTGACCCATTTCTCAAAATTCTCACAGTTGTTATTCTAAATTAACTCCTATATTGTGTTATCCAGTTTTAATAAAAATCCACTTTTTGCATTGTATTTAGAAATTAATTTGGGAGAATTTGATATCTATAAACTTTCTCCCTAGGGGCATGCCAAGCCTACTAAAACCTACATCTTTCGGGCCGGAGGGTTAGCTCAGTGGTTCCGGCGCCTGCCTCGCAAGCGTTAAGGACCTGAGTTCAATCCCCGGTTACCACATATAATGCCGGGCGTGGTGGCTCACGCCTGTCATCCCAGCACTCGGGAGGCAGAGACGGGAGGATTGCTGAGTTCGCGGCGGCTTGCCTGGGCACCATAGTGAGCTCAGGGCCAGCCT
>PVIC010009148.1:25476-46471 GCA_004025085.1 Thryonomys swinderianus | reverse complement strand
GGGGGAGGGAGTGGCGGTGGCCCGGACCCAGCCGGGTGATGGCTTCTCGAAGGCAAGGGACAGCAGCACAGGCAGCCAGGGTTTTTCTGTGCCAGCTGCTGGGCGGGAGGGCAGAGCACAGAATGAAGTCTTTCATGAATGAGTTACCGGCTGGCTGTGCTGCCAGGGCACAGAACTAAGCCACAGCTGCCCAAGGGCAGGGCCTCTCTTGATCCTCATATCCTTGGTCCTCGCAGAGGACATTGGGTGGACGGTGGGGAAATCCGAGGGTCTGGAGCCGTGACGTTTTCCTTCTCTATCCCAGGAGCGGCATGTTGAGTAGGACTAGAAAGCCTGGGCAGCAGGGAAGGGAGCTGTAGCTGTAGCGAGATTCGATCAGCTGGACAAGCAGGTACCTTCTTTATGAGGGTTTAAGGCCTCTGACTGGCCGTTTCCCCTCCTCAATCGGAGCCGTTCAGGTGTGACAGGTCGCAGGGCTCGCGGTTCTTGATGGTACCTGAGCAGCGGATGTGGTTTTGTCTCCCCGCCCCCCCCCTCCAGTACCCAACGGCTCAGGGCTGCTTGTACTGGAGCTGACTCACTCCCAGCTGAATGTTGTTGCATTTTGGGGATCCAGTTACACCTCACTGACAACACGGAATCAGCCAAAGTGGGAGTATTTACATCCTGGGAGTCAACAGATGCTACAATTCAGACTGTTGTTTTGGAAGAGCTCCTTGTTACCCTGTTAGCAGCACATTGCTAGCTGGAGGGGATGCAGGTTCTGTCTGAGCAGTCTTTGGAGTGGTTTCTGCTGCAGCTTCCAAGAAGATCTGGGGAACTGGTGCTCTAACTCAAACCAGCCATCCTCTTGGGTTCTGGATGCCCCAGGAAAGAGTGGCAGAGGGTGCCAATATCGAGTAGGGACAGTGACCAGGCTCCTCGTGTCTCCAACTCCTGGCTCCTATTGATATAGGAAATGATACGGGCACTCTATGCTAGACGTCTGACATGCTAAGTCCATGTTCTCTAAAACAAGAATGAATTCTAGGAACCGTTGAGGTTAGGAGTAGGAAATACTAACGGGAAGAGAGACAGCTCCTGAGAGGCAGGAGGGGACCTGAAAGTGGGTTGCTGAGGGACCCTACTTCTTGGGGGAAGTTTGACAGAGCACAACCACTTGGGTGCAACGTGGGTTACAGCTCTGACCCATAAGATAAGTATAGTTGCTTAGGTAACATTTATCTAATGAGGGAACGGGTCGTGTAACAAGTGTGCATGGGAAGAACAGAGACGTCTTGTAGGAAGTGATGGGTCTGGAGGCCTCGGCCCTCTACGGAGGAGCAGCTGATGTCTCAGACTTGCTTAGCCTGGTCGAGCTACAACGTTCCCGCCTAACTTCCCTGTCTGTAGTATCATCACCTGGTGCAACTCGGGGAGCTACTGTGGGGCACAGAGGCCGCGCTCTTCAGTGTAATGGTAGGAGCAGGCCCGAGGCGCAGGGCCGCCTAGCACTCCATCCAGGACTCTCCCTTTCCCTTATGTCTGACTGACAATCGGACAAAACCCAGGTATCAGGCTGTCGCTGTTTCCTAACCAGGGAATCTAGGGTTTGGAGGGTCTCTCAGCATCAGACTGTGTGACTTTGAACCCCCTGCACCTCTGAGGAAACTGTGCAGGAGCTAGACGTGGGCCCTGTTGTCTTTTCCCCTGAAACTTTCTCTCCCAGGAACTTCCAGCTTCTCAGAAAACACATCACAGCCAAACAGATCAAGTATTTAAAAAGCCGATCAAACAACAACAGAAATCAAACAAAACCTCCCCTTTAAAGAGGAAACCCCAAACAACATCCTCACCCACTCCTCCTCGGAGGCAGCTAACTTGCTGCCTTCCAGAAAGTGATGGAAACATGCTATTCAGAAAGCACTTCCCACATGAGTCATAGAGCCTCCCACTCGTTCATCTGTATGAAAATAGACAGTCATATGCTTTCACTTCTAGCTTTCCTGCCCAGAAGTCATTATCCTTTGGTGCCATCAGAAATGGTTGCTTCAAACGAAGGTCGCTGGTGAGGATGGCAGGCAGTGCCAGCTGGAGGCGTGTGGGCACTGCCAGTATCGCACCATGCCAGGAGAAGGCAGGGCAGAGAGCTGAGCTGCACGGGCAGGATGGACAGTGACAGCACGTTTGCAGGGGTGGCCGAGTCTAGGTCCCTTGTCAGCATTTTCTCCCAGGACAAAGAGGGTAGCTGACCCATGCAAGGTCATCCTGGGGGCGGGCAAAAAAGTGGAACAGACGGGCATGTCCAAGAGTTCCACACCAGATGCCACGGTTGGCAGGGCTCGGGCCAGGCTGTTGCCCTCACAGAGGATCACGGTGGCCAAGTGAAACGGGGCAGCTGACATCCCTAACACTTTGCACGGGAAAGCACAAGTGGGTCGCTACTCCTGGTTATAGCTTTTCCTGGGAGTCCGATTTCTCCTGGCTCAGTAAGGGCTCGTGCTGGACAAACTTCCCTGTGCTGCCTGTTTTTTTTTTTTTGTTGTTTTTTTTTTTTTTTTTTGAGGCCGGTGAACTAAGAAAGTGCTTACATTTTAAATGATTAAAACAAGAGTAACATTTTCATGACATGTAAGTTCTATGGAATTCAGAAAGTGGTGTCTATAGATAATGACCTGGAGCACAAGTGTGTCTACTCCACTCATGATGCATGCCTGGGTGGTTGGGAGAGAGGAGTTCTTTTGCAAACTGAGGATATTTGCTGTTTCCCTGGAGGGCCTGCAAGGTCCTGGCTGCTCTAATGCGTCCTTCAGGCTTTCCTTGCCTCCCTTTCAAGAGCAGTTGACCTCTTGCATTCTCCTCCTTCCTGAGGACTTGGCCTCACCTCTTGCTGTTCTGGTTAGATCCAGATAACAAGAAGGATAAGGCTGAGAACCTGGGCTTTGAATCAAAGGTGCCTGAGCAGGAGGGACAGAACAGGGTGGGAGGAGTGTATGGAAAGGAAGAAGCAGGTGACTCTAGCCGTGGAAGAGAAAACCGTTTCTTGGTCATTAGGATTGTATTTCAGTTAACCCAATGTGAACTTTGCTTCGGAGGCAGTTTGAAATGTCACAGACCTGGAAGGACACACGAGGGAGGCTAAGACCTTTGGGTTCTTCAGTTTTTTCATTCATTTCCCGTCAAATTTTTACTGAGCCCCCACCATATACCAGGGGTACCAGTGAGAGATCTGGGCAGCGTCCAAATAGTAAAATACACAGTGCCAGCGAGGTCAAAAATAAGAAATGAACAAAAAGCTGGCTAAGGGCTTGGAGGGTTGTAGGGGTTTCTACATGAGCTGCATGACCATGAAAAATAAGGGGATCGATTGGGAATCTGCTGTTACACAGCATGCTCTGAAGACCCCGGAGGTTTGTAAAGGTACCTTCAGTGTCTGCATCGGTTGGCAGTTTTGAGAGGCCAGTTGTAGAGAGCTGAAAGGTGGTTGTTACCTTTGGAGCTGTGCCTACCCCGAGCAGCACCTTTCAAAATTGCTTTCTCCTGCTGCATCGTTGGGTGAGATTCTAATGGATGCAAATACCCTAGTGTTTAAAAAGCGCTTGAGGTCATGTGCATTAAATCGTGTTCGTTCTCTTCTAGCCCAAAGATGGACAATTGGTAGTTTTTTTCCATGTGAACTTCCACGAAACCAGATCTTCCTGTTGTACAAGTGCATGGTGCTCTACAAATAAGCATTGACCTTTCTGGGTATCAAGTTTTATCTTCTTAGTTTGAGCTCATTAGTCTAGTTAGCAGAGGTAATTTTGGAATGTTAATTTTAACCTTTTTTTATAGGCGGCATTTCTTAGTTTATCTATAAATGTTTGGATTTTTTTTTCATTTTATGTGATGAGTTTATGAAAATGTTGGTCAATAAATAGAGATCTTTAATTCTCTATTAGTGACTTTGCTCCATGTAAGTTCAACGATAATCAGTAACTTTTTGTTTGGATTTGCAATGCCAAGTGTCAAAACTAGGACCTTGGTGTGCAGGGCAAGTACTCTACCACTTTGAATTTTACATCTTCAAATGGCTACAGAACCACTGAAATACAATGGGGTCCAGCCAGTATTTTTGTTCTCACCTCTATACTGTCTCATTTTCTGTACTTTTTATAGGGTTTCTACTTGTCTGGGTCTGGAGCTGACCTTGGGGGAAAAAAGTAAGGCATGTGTGTGTGTGGGGGAGAGTTCACAGCTGCTGGGCAGGATGGAAATAAAAAGCAGAAGTCATAGCAGTGAGATGTGCCTGGAGGGTCAGGACCAGGAAGCAAAGGAGGAAGTGCTCCATGTGGCCCGTGGTGTCAGGGAGATCTTAATCCAGAAGACACAGTGGCTCATCCTGCTCAGGAGGGCACCCATGGGAAAAGTCCAGTGTCATGTGAAATCAGGCATGACAACTACAGCAGTCTACGATAGAGGTATTCAATAAATGGCTCTTGAGTTAGACCTCCCCTTGAATTGAATCCAGGGCCTTCACAATCAGCTATACCCCCAGCCCTTTTTTCATTTTAAAATATTGAAAGTTTGGCTAAATCACTAAACTCTGCAGGTGGGACTTGAACTTGTGATCCTCCTGCCTCAGCCCCTTGGAGTCCTGGGATTATAAGTGTGTATCACCACGCTAGGCTCCATGGAAGTTTGATGTTGTGGCACACTCTGCAGCCTGGCCCGTCTTGGTCAGTTTCGATGTATGCGCCTTTGCACACGACTGTACCTGGCCACCTTCTTTCAACCTCCCATGATTTTCCTGGTTTTAAGAATGATGTTCTCCATGGATCCCATCAGCGCCAGGCAAACCAGGGCTGTTGGTCACCCTCAGTGAACCGAAAGTGCTGAGTATTTGGTGGCACAGAATACCCTAGGCGGCAGTAGGGAGAAAAAGCAATTGTTGAAAGGGACATAGTCTGTGAGCCTATGTATGAGAGTGTAGGGCCTGGGAGGCGGCCGGGGCGTGGGGCCCATGAAGGTCACCCAGGGCAGAAGTGCATGGCACGGCATCAGAGGTCTGGGCAGAGCTGTGGTGGTGGCAGTCTTCCAGCCACTTCTGGGGCCGAGCCAGGTCTCTCCCGCGTTACTTTCCTGGGCATTTAATTGAGTGAAGAAAATGAATGGAGAAGACTCAACAAAGGATGTAGCCCTCAGACCACAGCTACTTTTCTGCAGAAGTTTCCCGGGAGCCTGCCCTGCCCCGTGCTTCCTGTCCTCGGAGAACACGTGGCTGCAGGAAACCAAGACCAACGTCTCGCCAGGGCTGCTGTCCTCTTCAAGACAGGGGGCCAAGAAAGCCCGGCGACGGTGGGTGTCCTGCAGGTGACAAGGCTCAGGGAGGGGCTGTCCTCATCCCACCTCTTCTCCCCTCCCCCACGTACCCACCCACTCGGGACGGACGCGCAAGGTTACAGAGCCTCACTTCCGGCGAAGCCTGGGCAGCCCTCAGCCAATCTGGGTCCCTAAGCGTATGCGCTGGCCAGGCGCGGCAGCCCCCATGCCTCTCTGTCCCCCAAAGGTTAAGTAGTTCCCACGGGCTACAAGAAGGCTTATTGAAAACAGCAGGTTTCTTTTCTTTCTTTTTTTTCCTTAACTTCAGCACTTCTGGTAAATCTCTGATCCAGCATCTAGTGGTTAACCACTGATACAGGAAATGACATTTAACGTTTTTATCACTCAGCCAGAAACGGGAGAACAAGGCAAGCCTGTGTCCAGGGAAGATGGATGGCTGCCCACCCCACCTTCCTCTTAAAGGCACACACGATTTCTTTTCCGGGGCACGGGGGCCTCCTGCCTTCGGTGTGGGGCAGCAGGTGTGCGGGACTGGCAGCCTCGCCTCTCAGTAGAAAGCTAACATCAGTTGTTGAAAGGGGCCCAGCGGACGGAGCTCCCTTCTCGGAGCGTCCGTGTGGGCCAGGCCTTGAGCCCTCCGAGCCGGGCAGCGCAGCCAGGGCAGAGCGTGGCTGTCACACTCGGTTTCGCTTGCAGTTTCTCTCGGTGGCTGGGTTTCTCATTTCTCCTCGCCCTTTAGGCCTCAGGGGTTTTTCGGTGCAGCTGCTTCCTGAAGACAATAATAAACACCTGTTTGTTGAGCAGTAGTGCGGTTGAGCGCTATAGCCAGAAAGAATTTGAACCCGCACAGGTCTGACTCCCAGCCTGCCCTGCGCTGTGGACAGCGGGTAGTGAGTGCACCTCCCCGCCCAGCTCCATCATCACACACCCTTCGGGAGCCTGAGGGTCCTGAGTACCTTTCAACCTGCACATATTACTCTTCTCCGGTTGTGCCTCCACCACTAGGAGGCAGTGTGGAGCAGCGACCGGCTCTAGCCGCTAGCAGGCAGGAGCGGCAGGATGGCAGTTCCGGAGCCCCGTGCGCTTGGAGAGCGACCTCCTGATTTGTGCCTGGCCTTGTTCAGGGAGGCTGAGGTGAGGGCCGGTCACTGCCTTTTGGAACCCCAATTTATCTGTCCACGTACTTGTTCCAAAGAGGAAACGAAATCTAAAGAGCTCTGAAAAGTAAATTGTCCTTCCAAATTTGTACTTCACTCTGTGAGTAAGAAATTGCTGTTTGATTTGAAAGCCTTTTCTGAAAGAACAGAATTGCACATGGGTGTTGCACTCTCAGGGCTTGCGTGCACCGTTCCGTGGTGTGGCTTTGAACCGGAAGCTGATGAATCCTCAGGGGTAAGATGCGGCTTCTCCCCAAGGCTGGGTTCTCCGGGACCCTCCCTGCAGTGCATTTTTACCTGGCTGAGCAGGACAAGCAGCACGGCAAATGCTCTGGGTTATTTTCCTGTGCAGTGGGGAGCTAAAACCAGTCTGGCACGTTCTAACTGAAGGAATTATAGCCTGCTCAGTAGCGTCCATCTCTGCATGCCCACTCTAGTTGTGTGTATGTGTGTGTGTGTGTGTGACAAAACACCAGTGCCCAGGTCCACCTTAAGGTATTATTTAGTATCTGCATTTTTTATAAGGTTCTTAGGTGACTGTCGGTGGAGAACCAGTGACCTAGATGGAGAGACAGATAAGTTAGAGAAACAACAGCAAACTGCAACACAGAGTATTAAAGCTTCGGCCCTTGGTAAATATGGCCGCACACAGGAAGTGCCGCTTAGCCAGCCTCAAAAGAGCTGGAGAGATTTCGTGAAGCATCACAGCTGAGCTTCCATGAGTTGGAATTAGCCAGTAGAGTCAGGACTGGAAGAGGCTGACGTGTAAAGGGAGAGGTGAGGAGAAAGTGACACATTTCTGGGGTGAGCAGGGTGTATTTTCCGAGTTCAGGATTGAGAGCTAGACCGTCACGTGGGACTGAGAGGAGATCCGTGTGGCTGGAGGGATCTGAGTGGGAAGCCTAGTGATGAGGCCGGAGATGAGCGCGGAGGCCACCAGGTGCTGGATGTTGAGGATAATTACGAGGAACTTGGGTTCTTATCTCAATCGGCCAATGTAAGAGTTTGCTCAGAGTTGCGGTCAGTTTTTCGGTGTGAGAAGGACACAGGAAGGGAGCCAGATGGAGCTAGGATGTGAGAACATGCTTCACTGACCCTTCTTAGTGACTCTGGGGGTAGCAAAAAGTAGAGACAAGTCTAGGATAATTTCCAAACGTTTTCACAAGCAACAGGTGGGTGGTGGTTTAGTATTGACTTGGTCATGTGTGTAATTATGCATGTGAACAAGTAGGGTTGCCCAATGGCACCTCACATAGAGTCCTAGAAGCTGGCCAGGCCTGGGAGGGCCTTTGCAGCAGCTCGGGGTGCCCAGAGCCTGTCAGTCACCCAACCGTCAGGACACTAATGGGAGGATATGCACTTCCATCCCTACAGGGATCCTTCCCACCTGACATCCTCATTTCCTCAATTAGGCCAATGCCAGACCAGCCTGGGTCTCAAAGACACAGTAATGGCTAATTTCCATTTCCTGTGACCTATTACCTACTCTTTAATTTTTTTCCCTCTAATTAAAACCTTATGACCTGCATCCACCCACCTAAGAAAATTTTTAAAATGACACAGCTGTCTAAAAATAGCCTTCATGTTCTTGACAAGAGCTTAGTCACTTTCCCCATTGATTGGGCAAAACACCCGACACTCACCATGTAAAATTTTATTAGGATATGTTTGCCATACATAATGTGTATATTCAATGTGGAGAGTTGGTTATGTACATAAAACATTTTACTTATTTTTGAAATTCCCTTCCCTTCTTTCCCCATTAGGTAAGAGTTCTAGCTCCCTGTTCCCTATTATCTTCTGTTATTCTTTATTTATATTTTGGGTTTCTCATATAAGAAAAATCGTGTGCTAACACCCGCAGTTTAAAGAGAGGCTTTGTTTGGCTCATGATTTTTAGAGGATTCATTCCATAGTTGGCTGAAAGGGCGTGGTGGAAGGGCCTGGGCAGGGGGCAGCTGCTCATGTTGTGGAAGAGCAGAAGGAGAGGGAGGGAGGAGCTGGGGACCAGAATACAACTTTCTAGGTCACACTGCAAGTGGCCCACCTCCCAACAGCAAGTCAGCTCTAGCGCTCCAGCGATCCAGTCACCTTCCAAACACGTGAGGCTTTGGGGGAACATTTCAGATCTAAACCATAAAAATTTAGGTCTTAGAAGGGTGTTTAAGGACTTCCACATTATCTTTGCTCATGGACTTGCCCCTTCCAAAGATTTCTATTCATCTTTTTCCTTCCCTTTCTTCCTTATTTCTGCTGTCTCCTCCCTGGCCTGGAGATTGAACCTGGCGCCTTTGCCCTGAGCCACATCCCTAGACTTTAAAAATTTTGAGACAGAACCTCAGTAACTGAGTTGCTCAGCGTGAGCGGTGTCTCGGGGCGCTCCAGCCTTGGCCTCCCAGAGTGCTGGGATTACAGGCGGGAGGTAGAGGTCTCCTCATCCCTCAGTCTATCGGTGCCAACTTCAAAGACCACCACTGAGGCTGACGGCAGGCCCTGCTACCCACGCTTGCCTACTTTGAGGGCTGTTTCTGCCTTACTCATAGGTGATATTTCCTCTTTTTACCCGCCTTTTTAATGCCTCATCTTCTGATCTCTCTCTGCTTCTGCCATCGCTCTACTTGTCTAATTTTTAGCTTTTCCCAATTTATTTCATAAATATGGTGAGCTAGCATTCTGCAAAGATCTGAATTAGGTCCTGTGCCTTTCATTTTGCTTACCCTTCCCTCCCCCCTCCTACCTTCCTCGGCTAGTGCTGTACCACTGTGCTATACTCCCACTCTTAATCTTATTAGAGTTATTTACAGTTATGTAAATACGACGGCATAAGGGAAAATTCTTTGTAATCCGTAAATCACCAAATAAATGTTCAATGATAATAGCAGTAACAGTCTTTGAAGATCTCTGGTTAATGATTTAGGTATACATTACACCCAGAGACAAAGGTTGAAGTCTAATAAGATTATATCCCAAAACTGTTCTAGAATTCCAGTGTCTGCTGAGTTAATCTTTCATAATTCAGATTCTGAACTGAAATGAAACCCTGGAAGGTCTATGTACAATTTTGGTTTCCTGCCAGGTTCTTTGCCATTCATAAAATAACTTGTTATGAGGACCATGTAAATTGTGACGCCTTTTTAAAAAATAGTGTCACTTCTTGAAATTCTTTCTGAACACACACATGTGTCCATTATTTCATTCATTTATTCATTCAATCACTTTGTCTTTTGAGTCCCATTTGATAGGTACTAAGAATGGGAGATACAGTCGCAAGTTCAAGTAGGTAAGATCATTGGCCTCATGAGTCTGTAGTTTTAATACTTTAAAGAGTGAAAACCTGTAAGATACTAGCTGTGTTGAGTAAAATACTAGCTGGAGGAGAAGCCTACAGTGGTACTGGGGATCCAACTGATGGCAGAAAGGCTGCCCTAAGGAAGGGACACTTCTGCTCAGCTGTGTAAGATGAGGGGTTAATGAAGTGAGGCAGAGGCAGGGGCAGAGGAGTTTGGAGGTAGAGATGTTAAAGGAGAAAGGGTGGTGGACTTGGAAACCTGAGTCTGTGGGACTTGACAACAGACAGAATAAAGCACAAACTGAGGCTGGGGGTGGTCAGATTGTGTGGGTTTTAAAGGCCATATTAAGGGCTGGGGATTTAGCTCAGTGATTCCAGCCACCTGCCTAGCAAGTGA
This sequence comes from Thryonomys swinderianus, assembly GCA_004025085.1. Classification (NCBI taxonomy): domain Eukaryota; kingdom Metazoa; phylum Chordata; class Mammalia; order Rodentia; family Thryonomyidae; genus Thryonomys; species Thryonomys swinderianus. The sequence goes on along the minus strand of PVIC010009148.1, from coordinate 36,327 downwards.
AAGGTCCCTGGTTCGATCCCCACATACAACAATACTGGGTGTGGAGATTCACGCCCAACAGCCATCAATACCACATACCACAGTGCTGGGCGTGGTGGCTCACGCCTGTAAACCCAGCACTCAGGAGGCAGAGGCAGGAGGATTGCTGAGTTCAAGGTTTGCCTAGGCTACAGTGAGCTCAGGGCCAGCCTGAACTCCAAAGTGAGACCCTATCTCAAAATATTAAGGCTCTTCATAGTTTTTTTCTTTTTAAATCTACATTATAAATCCTCTGAAATATTTTAAAGTAGTGTTAAGTTTGCCTAAAAGTAGATCTAAAAATCCAAGAGTCCATCTTTTATTTGCTGTCCTTGAGAGAGATTTTGTTTGGAAGTACTGGGTTTATTTATTTTGTTTTGATCCTGGGGATCAAACTCATGACTTTGTGTTTGCAGGACAAGTGGCAGAACCACTAAGCTAAATCCCCAGCCCCTTGAAGCACTGGGAACTGAACCCAAGGCCCCATGTGTGCGAGGCGGGTGCTTCACCACGGAGCCACATCCCCAGCCCTTGAGAAATCCTGATCTATAGAAGGAGTCAGAGTCATGAAGAAGCATGAAGCAGTGAGCTCTGCTCTGCTGTCCCCGCATTCACAAGGCCACAGGAGCCTAAGGAAGCAGGGTTTTTACTGGGTGGGGCGGGTGGTCGCAGGATGTTGAGGAACCGCAGCAGCCCAGCTCTTCTGAGCACGCAGTAGCTTTGCAGTCCTCGGTGGAGAGTTGAACTGAGGAGTGGGCAGTGGTGGTAGTAAAAGGCGTGTCTGTCACTTCCGGGTGGAAGATTTAAAAGCTGCTGCACCCTTGGCCACATTTCCTTCCCCTCTGGCCATTGACAGTGTTGAGAGAGTAGGCTCTTTGTTAATTTGTGACCCTTCCATGAGGACCATGGTCATGGAAACAGACCCACCAACTCACGTGTTACGTGGAGGGTGAGTAAGAAAGCCCTATTGTAAGCCACCAGGTTTAGGAATCATTTGTTAAAGGGGCATCATTTAGTTGATGCCAACTGGTACAAGGATCTGATGAAAGCTGTGAAATGTCTTGAGATTTCTACATTGTGTGTAAGCTAATGAGTTAGTCTACCACCGCTATGCGGATATTGACAGAAGACGTGAAATTGCTGCGTCAGAGTTGTTACTCATGGCAAAGCAAACAGCGTGAAGATTGTTTTACCATTGTTTCCCTTGCTTGAGAGTCCCACAGTGGCTTGTGGAGTGCCCCACGCGGCTACTGCACCCACTGGGTCTGCATGACAACTGAGGAATGTTAAGTTTAGGAAACCCCAGTCTTTTATGATGGACTGCAAGCAAACCTGCTTAACCTTTTGCTGGGAGGAAATACTGTCCTTACTATGTTGGAAAACAGAGCTTCTCTGTTTTGCACACTCTTATTTTCCAAAACTTGTCATGGTACAAACATTCTTGCAAAGATAGTCTGGGGGAAGAAATGGTCAGAATTTTGTTTTAAGAAGTGTAGAGCCAGGCGTGGTAGCTCACGCCTGTAATCCCAGCACTCGGGAGGCAGAGGCAGGAGGATTGCTGAGTTCGAGGCTTGCCTGGGCTACATAGTGAGCTCAGGGCCAGCCTGAACTACAAAGCGAGACCCTGTCTCAAAAAAAAAAAAAAAAAAGTGTAGAAATGTGAAAGACCATTGCAGAATTATCTTTCAGCAGTGTATTTTGTATAAGTTAAAGATAATGAAATGAATGGCAGAAAGTATTTGGAGCCAGACTAGAAGGAATTTTGGGACCATGCCAGGGAGCTTGGACGCGATTTTAGTAGGCCATGGAATGTCTAAAATATGTGGAGAATAGAAGATGGATGGAAGAAGAGAAACATAATGCTAGGAGAAGAGTTAGGAGCGAACATGTAGGTATGGAAATTTTTCATATTCTGAAGGGAGCTGAAGTTCACTGGACTTCACGTTTAACCTGGGTAAATTTTATAACATGCAAAGCTTAGATCAAAATATATCTCATTTTGTAAATTTTTTTAAGTGCTTCTGAAGATTTTTACTGAAGAAGTGGGATACAGATTCCAACAAAATGAAAAGTGCTATCTTTGTTTAAAGCAGTAACAGGGGGCTTGGAGCCCTGTCGCTAGCTCCTCTTGGTTTCTGCAGTCACCCCAGAACTTGTCTCCAGAGCTCCTAGGAACCACAAAATGCACCTTGAATTCATTTTCCTCTCCCCAGTTTTCCCAAGGAGGATTAATTTTCCTTTCTCTCAACATTTTGATCTTACCAGCAGAACAGCAAATACTCACCTCGACGCATGTTTGTAGGAAGCATCATTAACCTTCACCCTGTATCCCCCAGTTCAGGGTCTTTCATACTGGAAGAGTCTCAGCCAGTGTCTGTGACACTGTACTAAGTTGCTATGGAAAACACATCAATAAAATAACTAGAGAATTACTTTCTGGAGGATAAAGCTTGGCCTTTTAAATTTAGTTTAATAATATCTGAGACCTAGCCATGGGCAAATAAAAATCAAAGGTGTAATGTAAGAAAAAAACTTTTCTATAGTAAAATAGCCCTATGGAAATAGTTCTGTCTAATGTACCAGCACATGCTTATACAAGAAACAAAGAACTTTTTACTGGAAGAAGGACCCTGGTCCAAACAAATAACATCCTCCTAATTAGTGTGAGAATGTTGCCAGAACTTCCTCAAGTAGATGGGCATGTCCAGTCACCTGTGGTTCCACTAGGCAAGGAAGGAAAGCTTCCTTGTGTTTACTCTGCTACTTCTGTGTTTACTCTATCTTATGCCAGCAGAATTATGTTTGAAAATACAGATTTTTTTTTAAAGCAGTAGCTGGGTTGAACATGTTCGATCTGGCTGTTAAATGCACTCAGAGTTCATAAGGGATTTGATGAAAACAATAGTTCCTTGAGTCTCTGAACAGCCTACATTTTCATGGGCATTACAATTGTTAATTCATGAATTCTATTGACTTTTAAGGAGAAAACCACAGTGAGTAGAATTTCAGTTCATCTTCTTCTGCTTCTGTCTTGGCCACTGTCAGTATATCTATCTGGAAAAAGATCAGCACCAAGCTTGGTTGAGGAAGGGGAGGAACAAGTTTAAGAACTCCATTGTGAGAAGGGGTCCAGTGTTTTTAGAGTTAAAAGTTAGATAGATTTCAATTTGTTTTTGAGACAGGGTCTTGCTTTGTAGTTCAGGCTGGCCCTGAGCTCACTATGTAGCCCAGGCAAGCCTCAAACTCAGCAATCCTCCTGCCTCTGCCTCCTGAATGCTGGGATTACAGGCGTGAGCCATCTCGCCTGGCACTCACTTTTTTTGTTTTGTTTTAGTACCAGGGATGGAACTAGGGCCCTTGTGCTTGTAAAATAGGCGTGGTACCAATTGAGCTAAATCTCTAGCAAGTTAGGTAGATTTTGGAGCTCTCTTAAAGAATGTAAAGTTTGGTATGAAAAGTGAATATATAGAAAAACAAAAATCAATGGTATTTTTCTTAGTTATTGAAATCACTTACAATATTTTAAATTTTAGTTATATATTTTAAAATTAAATTTATTTTAACTGATACATGAAAATAAAATTTTATAGATTAATGGGTAATGTGTTTTGATACATGAATATATTGTATAATATTTAAATCAGATTAAACATTTCTATCTCAGTTACTCATTTGTGGTAAAAACTGAAGAATCTTAGCTTTTGAAATGTACAGTACATGTATGTAGTCACCCTGTTGTGTGATAGTAACACACCACAATTTCTTGCTTACTACATATTGTTCAGCATTTCCCCATTGATTGTTTTTATGCAGCAGCAATTTTGGGATTATCTTCTACAGAGAGAACAAAGATGTTTTAGTCTTTAGGATGGCAGATGAACAATTTATTTTTGTTAGTATCTTTTAAAAATTTCAGCTTCACAAATTGTGATTACTAATGCCAAGAAAATATTTAGGACTGTCAAATTTAGGAAAACCACTGGCAAGTTTCTTTCATATACAAACTGTAAGATTCTAGGGTATTAGAGATTTTCTTGTGAATTTCTGTCATAAATATTCTTTGAACTGGTGACACTCACACTCTTGTTTTCATGGCATTATTAATTTTAGGTTACCTTCATTGATGCTATTCTTTGTCAAACAGTTTAAATACCTCTGTAATGTATTCTTATGGTTAGCTTTTCATTAATTGGATTATCAAATCAAGTTTAGTTATCATTACTTCTTTTTATAATTTTTTTTGCAGTACTGGGGATCAAACTTGGGCCCTTGTGTGTTCAAGGTTGGCACAGTACCACTTGAGCTAAATCCCCAACCCTATCATTACTTCTTTTTGAAATGTATTCACTCCTTCCTAATGAATTACTTAATCTCTTTGGTATTATCTAATTTTTAAAATATTTTGCTTCTTGATGTTAGGATACCTATTGATTTTATTATTCATATTCGTTTTTATTGTACATTTTGTTATTTTTTAATTCAAACATTTTCAGTTTTCTAACAACTAAATTTGTTGAACTTTAATCAGATTATAATTCCTAATATGTTTCTCTAAAACAGCAGCAAACCTATTGTGTGCATATCGCAGCTGGCTGTTTATCATTAAACTCTCTAAAAGCTTTGCCATTAATGTTCTAAAATGTCTTTGGATGATGGAAGAAGGGAAGGAAGGGGTTGGGTTAGCTTAATTTAACACACAGGTTGAAGTGTAAGAAGCTTGCTGAAGCTAAGCTAAGACGGGCCTGGTAGGATCAGGCAAAGGCAGGGAGAGCCTGATGGGTGTTGTTTGTTACTATGAAGACTTGATGGTGGTGAAAGCAGTTAACTTGGGTTGACTCTGTTGCATCCTCATCAAAACAGCCCAAGAAAGTCAGTAGCAGGATGGAAAATCCAAGAGGATGATGGCCAGGCCCAAATGGGAGCAAAATATAATCTCCTTAGAAAGTAAAGAGAATGCTGTAGAGAAAAATAACCAAATGCTGTAGAGAAAGCTTGGTGGTCAGGAAGTTTTGGAGGCACATTTGCCCTAGGATTGTTCTACTGAAACATCTTCAAGGTGAGAAGAACCAGGACTCCTCCAAGTGGAAGGAGGGGCTGATAGCACTGTAGTCAGTGCAATTTACTTTTAGAGGAGACCGACTCCTGGGGGAATCTTAGATTCTCCGTTTGCACTAGAATGGGTTGAGGTTTTCTCAAAGCAGATAAGGATATTTTGAAAAGAAGCAACCTTTGTGCAACAGACCATGAGTTCTGAGTCAGAAGGACCTGAGGTTGAATTAGCCATGTAAATTCTTTCCGCTGCTGTCCTTAGCTAATGGGTGTTAACGTATTAACAAGGTTTGGATTTTAAATGTCTTCTAAAAGCTTGTGTGTTGAAGCTTTGTCCCCAGCTGATGGCTCTTTTGGGAGATGGTGGGAAGTCTTAAGAGATAGGAGGAAGTACGTCACTGGGTGTATAGTTTTTAAGGGCACACTGTTGTCATGTGCCCCTCCCCATCCAATCACCATGAGGTGAGGGGCTTGGTTCCACCATAGCCTCCCCATCATGATATTCTGCCTCTACATAAATCAGAGCTGCGCAGATCCAGAGAGCCATGAACCAACACCTCTAAAACCATGAGCCAAGGGTGGGGGACTTAGCTCAGTGGTTCTGATGTCTGACTCGCAAACACAAGGTCCCTGAATTTGACCCCTGGTACCACATACCAGAATGCTGGGTTTGATGGCTTATGCCTATAAGCCCAGTACTTGGGAGGCAGAGGTAGGAGGATTGCTTTAAATTCAAGGCTAGCATGGGCTACATAGTGAGTTCAGGGCCAGTCTGAACTACAAAGTGGGATCCTATCTCAAAAACCATGTGCCAAAATAAATACCTCCTCTTTTAAGTTTCAGGTATTTTTCTCCACAGAAATGGAAAGATGACTAATTCAGTGCTTAAGGCCAGTGGATCAAATCCCCTTTGCAAAAATATGGGTAATAGTGTACATTTTGTAGGGTAGCTATTACATAAATCTTACAAAACATGATGAACACAGTAGTTATGTAGTACATAACAGATATTTTTTAATGCTGTGATTTTAAATATTAACTACATTTTATAATTTTGTTGCATTTTTGTTAATTTCTTATTTTCCACATGGAGAATGACTTTAAATAGGCTTATCTCTGACAAATCTGAATTCTCAATTTCTACCCTGGTGTGCTTGCTTTTACTGTAATGGTGTCAGTGTTACAGAAACATACATGCTTATACTCTCATACATGCACATATACACCCATATACTTTGATGGGCATTTTCAAGAAAGAGTCAGAATCCTGGAACTAATTCCAGAGTTTAAAGCAGAAAACATAAGACTTGTGATCCCTGAGACAGTTTTTCATTCAGTATCTTACAAGGAGATATATTTTACTCCTGCAGTGATGCCTTGATTTTGGAAAGGAGTCTATTTTACTTTTCTGTGCTCTGATGCTCACTGAATGTAATTTCTTGAATTATTTTAGTGATATTTGTGATAATGTTTGGATTCATTCTTCACATGTGTTCTGTTATTGCACAATCACAACGCCAGCTGCCTGACCCTGTATGCTCCATCTTCTCGTGAGAAGTGGGCAAGCTCATCCCACTGAGAATGGATTCACCAGTGGCTAATGGATTCACACTGGTACGAAAAGTAGGGGAGTGGGGTCTTCTATCCCGTCCCTCTCCTGTCCCACGGTGCATACTCACTCTCTACCCTGCCAGGCTGTGTGTGAGGTTTTCTTTAAGTTCTGTTTATTTTTATTGTATTTTGAGGAAGTAAGGAAAAAGCAACAAGCCTCTGTTTGGGAGGGTTTAGATACATTAAACCAGAGATTTCTTGCAGAATATTACTTTTGGAGACAGTGAAAGAATGGCCACCTTGTTCATGTTAGGTTTATATTAAGTATGATTTGGTTTGGAAATGAAGAGTGACTTAGCAACTATTCTGTCCTACTTACTGAGACCCAGACCCTTCAGAAATTATCTTTCTGCTGGTTATAGTGATGCAGGCGAGTTAAGGCCTGGTTCCCCACCTGAAATGTGAGTTTGTGTTCTCTAAAAGTTGAAGAATGAATTTAAGGAATGATGGAGGTTTGAGTAGGAAAATTTTATTGAGAAAGAAAGCTTCTGCCTAAGAGAGGCAGAAGGGGGAACCCAGAAAGTGGGTAACCCACCTACTTTACTTTTTAGAGAGCTTTTTTGGAGCAAAGCCATGAGGTGAAGTGGATCTGAAATGGGACAAAATTATAGCCAAGCAGTAACATTGCAAATACAGTAGTTTAGGTAACGTTGGTACAATGAGGAACCGCACAAATTAGACCAAACCATGATTGCCCAATAAGATTATAAGTATAATTGCTCAGGTAACACTGATTAAATGGGGGATCTCATGAGAAATCAAGTCAGTAACAGTCAAACAGGAATTTTTGACTCAGATTCTTTTCCAGGGGAGGTGGGTTAAAGTGTCAGCCCTCCACCCCAAGAAGTTGGTGCCCTCTTTAGAATATATGGTGGCTGCCTATTTGGAATATCAATCACAACTATTTATCCTATGTGGGTGGGATAGCTTTTTTCTCTGGCAAGGCTAACCTCCCAATTGGCTGCTTCCAAGAGGGCCAGTCCTGTCTGTCTGCCTACCACATGTCTAGCTAGCTTCTTTACCTATAATAATAGACATCTCAGTGAGTGAGTGACTGCAGTCACTAATAATCTGTTCTCAAGTCTGCTAACTGGGTTTTAAGAAGGAACCAGGGAATGAAGTCACAGCCCCTCCTCTGCTGTTACAGTCTCAGAGAGAGGGTCCAGCTAGAAGGGGGCCATTTCCTAGCTAAAATGTTAGAGTGGGAGGGACCCACTCAAAAGAGTGAATGCTTTGGTATATGTTTTACTTAACTGAATGATAATTTATAGACCCAACCAGATATTTATAACTTACTCCATAGAAAGAAAGTGAAGTAAGTTTTAAAAAGAGAAGCTCATGAGACACCAAGTTATGTAAAGGGCAGTTATGAACATCTTAATGCAACCTGATGAATACATTAGCTGCTCTTTCTCCTCAGTTCTGTTTTCTCTGGTTTAGTTCCATGTGATCGATCACTTGTGATCTGGAAATATTAAATGGAAAATTCCAGTTATAAATAATTTATTAAACTTTAAATTGTGTGCCACTCTGAATAATGCTGAAATCTCATAATCTTGTGCCAGTGCAGTCCTTTCCTCCGGGGAGGTGTATCTTTTGGTCAAGTGTATCCATGGTGTGTACACTACCTTCACATTAGTCACTTAGTCACTGTCTTAATTATCAGGTTCACTGCTTTGTTGTATCTAAATAATCATTATTTTACTTAATAATGGCTTGGATGTGCGATGATAGCAATGCTAGCAATTTGAGAATGCTGAAGAGAAAATGTTAGTAAAAAGGTTCAAATTTTTTATTTGAAAGGAAAGGAAAAAATAAACCTAGGCTGAGGTTGTTAATATCTGTGGCAAGAATGTATATTCTTTTCATGTCTTTATGAAGGAAAGAGAAATTCATGCAGATTTTTTTGTGGCACCACAAACTGCAAAAGTTACTGTCACAGGGCCGGAGGGTTAGCTCAGTGGTTCCAGCACCTGCCTCGCAAGCGCAAGGTCCTGAGTTCGATCCCCAGTAACCATATATAATGCTGGGCGTGGAGACACGCCCACCAACAATCAACACCGCATACCACAATGCCGGGCGTGGTGGCTCACGCCTGTAATCCCAGCACTCGGGAGGCAGGGACAGGAGGATTGCTGAGTTCGTGGCGGCTTGCCTGGGCACCATAGTGAGCTCAGGGCCAGCCTGAACTACAAAGCAAGACCCTGTCTCAAAAAGCAAAAAAAAAAAAAAAAAAAGTTACTGTCACAGTGTGCCAAGGGCTCAATTTGCAAATGGCATTCAGTGTAGGATTTGAACTACCTGTGGCTCCAGGCATTCACTGGGTAAGAAGGGAGTCCTGCACCTGACAGGAAGGACACCCTCATAGGGACTGGAGTGGTGAGTACAGTGATCTCTCTTCCTTCTTTTGCTTACAGATATCAATAATCTAGCTTGTGTAGGTGGCCAGTGCAGAGAGACTGATTTGATTTAAGGACATAAGAGGGTGGGGTCAGAGATTTAGCTCAGTTGGTTCCGGTGCCTGCCTAGCAAGTGCAAGGTCCCAGGTTCTATTCCTGGCAACTACATACAACAATACAGGGCATGGTGACTCATGCCCACAAGTAATCAGTACCACAGGGCCAGGCATGGTGGCTCATGCCTGTAATCCTAGCAGTCCGGAGGTAGAGACAGGAGGATTGCTGAGCTCCAGGCTTGCCTGGGCTACACAGTGAGTTCAGGGTCAGCATGAACTACAAAGTGAGACCCTGTCTCAAAAAACAAAAACAAAAACCAGGAAAGTGAGGGAAAATTTATACAAGCCACTGCAATGGCATCATGCCATTGTTACCAAAGGGTGCATGAAAGCAGAGATTCTTACAAACAACCTACCAGTAGTGGACTGACTGAAAGATCTCAAAATTTTGTGAGATGTACCAGAATTTCTTGTTCAGGAAGGTAGATAATCTCCCACAGAAGGGCTAAGCAGGCTGAAAGAGCCCCTCCCCAGGTGTGAAGAAACACCTTTCTCAGGCACGTGCATAGTGACACGTGCCGGTGACATTTATCACCAGCCAGGTACTCTGTACTGCACAGGACAAAAATAGTCCAGCCCTAAGTGGCTTCAGCAGAAAGGGAATTTGTTCTTATGTGATAGTCCTAAGCTTGGAGGGTCTACTCCTCACCGAGCTGTCATGTCCCCCTCCTCTCTTCATGCCGTGACTGCTGACCTTAGCCCTGGCACATTCTCAGAGCAGCGCTTTCTGGGGTCACAGTACCTGCACAGCTGCAGGCCCACCTTTTCTCACCTTTGAATCTCAGAGGAAAAATCATCAGGTTACTTTTCTAGAATTCCCAGCCAAAGTCCCATTTCATCGCATTGGTGTGTTATATTGTAGCTTTGGTGCTATCGTATTATCACAGAGTGCAGTGTTTTCATTGACGGAGGACAGGCCAACCCCTGTGACGGCTGGCTTAAAGGGTGCCCAGTTGAGACTGTGAGGATATTTTCAAAAGAGATTAGCACTTGAATCATTAGATTGAATAAAGATGATCTGTTGTGGTCTGTTGGCTGGATCAGAGACTATGTTGTTAACAAGGATGGGCAGCAAGCGGAGTGGTGGAGTCATCTAGGGAGGTGGCAGGGGGAGCTTGATTAGAGCCGGGTAGTGGTCGGGTGGGAATATATGGTCAGACGTTTGTCAAGGGTTTCCAGAGGGGCTGGGGTTCTTCCTGTGGAAAGATAGAAGCATATGCTCTAACTTAAGAAGAGGTGCTGGGTCTCTCCATTGATGGGGTAGAGGATCCTTCCATTGTACCAAAGGCAGAAGGGAAGGTGGGAAAATGGGTTCCAGTGGTGATGGGCCACCGTTTGGTCATTTTTACCAAAAGTGAGGAAATTGAGAGCAAAACAGGCCAAAGCAAGTTTGTCATGTGGGGTATTGGGCCATGGCGAAGGGGGTTGTTGTTTTTTTTTGTTTTTGTTTTTGTTTTTGTTTTTTGCTTTTTGGAGACAGGGTCTTGCTTTGTAGTTCAGGCTGGCCCTGAGCTCACTATGGTGCCCAGGCAAGCCGCCGCGAACTCAGCAATCCTCCCGTCTCTGCTTCCCGAGTGCTGGGATTACAGGCGTGAGCCACCACGCCCAGCATTATATGTGGTAACCGGGGATCGAACTCAGGTCCTTACGCTTGCGAG
>PVIC010009148.1:0-25376 GCA_004025085.1 Thryonomys swinderianus | reverse complement strand
TGTTTTTTTTTTTTTTTTGAGGAGGGTTTTTAAAATATGATTGGTACGTTCTACAATCACTTGTCCTTGAGGGTTATAGGGGATGCCTATTGAATGTTGTATTTTGAAGTCAGCAAGGAAATGAGCAATGTTTTGGAAGTGTAGGCTGGGCCATTGTTGGTTTTAATCTTGTGAGGGATTCCCATTTGGCAAAAGCAACGAAAAAGGTGGGACATAACTTGTTTGGTCTTTTTGCCCCTGAGTGTGGAGGCGTAGACAAAACCCGAACAGGTATCAGTGGTAACATGAACTTATTTAAGGTTTTTTAAAGGAGGGGTCATGAGTGATGTCCATCTGCCAGAGGGAATTGGACTTTAACCCTCTGGGGTTTATACACTGTGCTGTGAGGACCCCAGAGGTAGGAGCGGGCCACGTAAGGAGCAAGCTCAGACTAGCTGTTTACATTGTGATGAGGACAAAGAAGGGAGGGAACATCTGTCAGAGGCCAGAGGCGGACTGATGGAAGAGACGGTGGCTGTGGATGGCTAACAGGAGTTCTGCGATGGGATCTGGTTGGGCTTGGAGGGCAGAGACCGAATGGCCCTTGAAGGAGACTAAGCTGTCAATGATTTGATTGCCCTGTCATCCAGGTAGCCAAGAATGGCTCTTAAATGTTGTGCATAGAGGGGCTCTGTGCATTGTTCTAAAAGTTTTTGAGCCTGAAGAAGCAAACCACCCAGGGGACTATCTGGCATAGTTTTGATGTAGGCAAATGGGAGTCCTGGGAGGAATCAGCCGCATATTTGCTGTCGATAAAAAGGATAGTGGGAATGCTGGGCGTGGTGGCTCACGCCTGTAATCCCAGCACTCGGGAGGCAGAGACAGGAGGATTGCTGAGTTCGCGGCGGCTTGCCTGGGCACCATAGTGAGCTCAGGGCCAGCCTGAACTACAAAGTGAGACCCTGTCTCCAAAAAGCAAAAAAAAAAAAAAAAAAGGATAGTGGGTTCATGAAAATCTCGTAGGACAAGGATGATGGCTGCCAATTCTTTGAGTTGTATGGAGCCTTGTTTAGACTCTTTTATTTTTATAAGGGGGGGGGTGAGTGGCCAGGGGTTTTTTGCTTGGGTAATAACCAAAGTAGCCATATCGCAGTGGATTGCCATCTGTGAAGGCTGTGAGCGCATAAGGGATGGGATGTTTGGTAATGGAGTTGGTAAAAACCCAATTTAAGGGTAGAAGTAGTTTGATGATTGGATGGTTTGGCAGCTGATATGAAATTTTCCAGTGTACCCTTGAAGGGCCCAGGCAAGAGAGTCCTCTAACATTAGAAGAGCCTCAAAATCTCTGACAGTAGTTGGGAGATGTATGATATCAATATTCTTACCAAAAGCCTGTAGGGATTGCCTCCTAGACTTTAAAATGAAAGTCACAAGGAGGCGTGTTGATGGGTTGATATACCTTATAGAAGATCCGAGGGCCCCGTGGAGGCATTTGATAGGGCCTTGAGACTGCCATAAGCAAGCCAGGGGTGTGCAAGCGGGAAGGATTAGAAGAAGGGCCATCAGAGGCTTAGTGGGGCCATATCTATAAAGGAGTGCAGCCTGTAGCACTTGATTTATGGTTTTTAAAGCTTTTCTTGGAGTGAGAGTGCAGGGTGATAAGGTATCAGTATGAACACACAGCAATTGAAAAAGAAGTTCTAAATGAGAGGTAGGAATGGGTAGCCAGGAACGAGCCCAGTTAATTTGACCTAGAATCTGTTGGAGCTGACACAAAGGGAGTTGGGGAATCGAGATCTTGGGGACCTGGCAAAAGGTGGTGGTTAAGTCTATTTGAACTCTTAGAAATTGTAAGGGTGGCTGTATTTGGACTTTATCTTTATTTGGAATCCTTGTCTTTGGAGTCCCTGTAACAGGACAGAAAGGGTTTGGTGGAAGGTAGCATTCCAGGGACAGCACATGAGGATGTTGTCCATATAATGGTAAAAGGTGCATGTAGCTGGTAGGGTCAGCTCATCTAAAGCAGCTTTGACTGTGATTTGGCAGATTGTGGGACTGGTTTTCATTCCCTGGGGAAGGACTGGCCAATGAAATCTTAAAATGGGCCCCTGATTGGTAAGGGGGGAGGTATAGTGAAGACAAAGCATTGTCGATCTGCCTCGTGTAAAGGGACAGAGAAGAAGCAGTGTTTGATGTTTAAGTCAGCAATATATTATTGTCCCTGTGGGATGGCTGACAGGAGTGGGAGTCCCAGTTGGGGTATTCCCAGAGGTTTCATGGTTGCATTGATTGACCTGAGATCATGGAGGAACCGAAAACTGCCCATCTTGTTTTGAGTTACGAAGATGGGAGTATACAATGGACTTGTGGTAGGCTTGATGTGATGGGCCTGTAATTCTTGTTTAAAAGATGGTGGAATGCCTCAAGTTTAAATAAAGGCAAGGGCCACTGCTCAGCCCACACAGGGGCATCTGAGGGCCAATGCAGCTGAATGGGGATTGATGGAAGGAGACTAGCAGTGGCCTTTAGGACTGGAAGTGCTATTCTAGGTCATCAGTAGTGAGGACTGCACCCATTGCCTCAACTCACAACCAAGCAAGTTATTAGACATACCTTCTAAAAATCAAGGGGCTAAATTTTTCCCCAGTGACTGTCAGGGTGACTCTAGCTAATGGGAGAAGAGGTGGCCCAAGAGGGGCTTGTGCCACCAACCCCTCTGACCAGTGGGCCTGGAACTAGAGGCTAGTCGGGGGGGATTTCTTCTTTACAAAGGATGGTTTTATCTGCTCCAGTATCAAGGAGAAGTTTAAATTTTTTGTTTGCACAAAATAGGGTAAGCCATGGCTTAAAGGTGTCTGTAGGTACAGTCCAATATACCTGATGAGGAGATGTTGGTTTAAGAGCTTGTGTAGTGGGGTGTTCCCTTTGAGTCGGGCTTAGAACTGCCCCACTATTAGTTTAAAGGGACAGTGTCAGAAGCAGAGGGGGGCATGAAAGAGGGGATAGGAGGGAGCCATCTTTATGATATCTGGTGTGGCAGCCACGCTTCCCATGGTATCCTTTTGCACACTGCAGGCAAGGCTGGGGGGCCACAGGGAGGCCATAGAGGAAGGATTGGGGAGTGTCTTAGCAGGTAAGGCAGGCAGGTATGGCTTGGCAGGCAAGAGGGCTAAGGGTGGAATGGAGGCCGAGCACAGTGGGCAGAAGGCATAAACATGACCTGGCTCATGGCAGTGCCAACACATAAGAGGTTGGCATCTGGAGGGTGTTAGCACTGTAGCAAACACATCAGCAAGTTATGAAACCAAAACCTGAGCCAGCAGAAGCTCCAATGTCTTTGGTAGCGAGAATCTAGTCATCAGGGATGCCTGGCACAAAGAGGTGAGAGCTGACTGGTAAATTTTTTGAGACCCTTCAAAACTAAGGTCTTTGATCATAGTGTCATGAGTGTCTGGGTGGGTGACTTTGGGGGTAACTGCCTCTATGACATGTTGACAAAAGTCAGGAAAGTGTACATTAGTCTTTTGGACAAGTTTAGACAGAGGGATTAAGCTAGGTGCGAGGGCATTTTTTGCCAGGCTTGGAGGGCACACTTGAGAACCTGGTTGAAATAGGGTTGGTTGAATGCAGCCTGAACAGTAACTTGACCGTGTGGGCCGACATCTTTGAGCTGGCCTGCTGTTATTGGAACAGGGGGCTGTGCAGCCATGTTAACGCTGGCTCGCTGTTCACACTAATCAAAGAATATGGCCTTAAATACCAAGAAATCTCCAGGTTGTAAACAAACACACACAAGGTCTAGCCAGTCTTTAGGGCAGTTGACCCCTTGTGCAAAATTATCAAGCAATTGTAGGGCCAGGGGACTTTGAGAGCCATGATCGGTCTCTGCAGCCCGAAGGTTTTTCCACATTTGGGTTAGAGAGTGCCCAATATACTTGACCTCCCTGTTGGGTGTAGACAGGGAAGGCCTCGCACAGCAAGGGGAGGAAAGGGTTATTAATGGGGTGGCACGGGGCCAGTGTTGTGTGGGGGTTGCAAGTGGCACAAAGGTGTGCGGAGGCACATCATCAGAGTCGTCTTCTGGGATGGGACAGGAAGAGGGAAGGGAGGGTACAGTCGAGGTTTGGGTGGGGTGGCACATGTGGGTGGGGCATCAGGAGAAAAAGCCAGAAGAGACACTGAGGGGCAGGGGAAGGGTGGCTGAGGTGGTTTGGCCCCATTTTGAGACGACTCAGCGCCATACAGGATGTTACCCATGGTATGAGAGAGCCCTAACGGGAACACACAAGAGTACAGACTGAAGAGAGGGAGAGAAAAGGCGATGATAGCACAGAGGTATGTGGGGGAGTCACAGAGCGGGGGAACCAAACGACGAGAGAAACAAGTAGAGGAAAAGAAAAAGAAGTGGCCGGGGAGGGCCGTAGGAGGGTTCCGCAGAACATGGGAGCCAGGGGGCCAGCCGCTGGCCAGAGGGTCTGAGACCAGGGGTCCGGAAGGGTCCGGAGAGGAAAGGTGGATCAGACAGACGGGGGTCCAGTGGCACCAAAAGGAGTGGTCTGCATCGGACAGAGCACTCACCCGAGAGGGGGGAGGATTCCGCAGAAGCGCCCCCAGGTTGGGCGCCAGTTGTTGTGGTCTTTGTTGTCTGGTCCATTGGGGTCGCTCTGGCAGGACGGTGAGCAGGGACGCAAGAATCAACACACCGGCTCTTGCTCCAGGGAAGAAGCTTCAACTCTGCACTGCGCAGAGGGTTTTGGCTTTTACAGAGAGTGGGAGAGGGAAAAAGGGAGCATGTCGCGAGGTGATGGGTGGCGTGGTTGGAAGTGATTGGGTTACTATGTGGTGGGGCTGTTTATGATTGGAGGCTATCTGTGTGTGTGTTGTTATGAGGATATTGGTGCATAGGCTCTCTCACCACGCGGTGCCTTCTAGCATGTTAGGGCACAGCAAGAAAGCCTTCACTGCATCGGCCGCCCCAATCTTGGCTTCTCAGTCTTTTGCACTGTGAGCCAAATCACCTTCCATTGTTTACGATTTATCCAGACTGTAGTACTCTGTTATAACAGCAGAAAGAGGACTAAGACACCATTTAAACAGGGTCTTTGGGGTTCCTCCAATTCTAAGTCCTTGCTCCTGAATTACATAAGCCATTCCTGTGGCACAGTTGAAGCGAACAGCTGTGCAATCGATAGGGCTTTAAAGTATCCCCCAAGTTTGCCTTCTGGGCTTCCCCCATAGCTCTCCTGAAGATGCCAGCAGCTTCCATATGCCTGTGCCAGCACAGCAGTCTATTACTGAGAAAGGACTTACAGCTGCCATAAGGTTCAGCGGACCTTGCCTGTCTGAATCTCATTAATCAACAAAAACTGGGTGAAGTCTGCCTAGCCTTTATGTGGAAAAAATATCTGGCTCCCACAGTGGTCAGTTTTTTTCTCAGTAACAGGGAACAAAAATCACTTTACTTTGTTTTTCAGTAATTACCAAATCAAATGGCTTAAAGTGCTCCTGTGATTCAATCAGGAAGCAGAAGCACTGCCAGATTCTTAGCTGATAGACCCTGGGCAGATGCTGTATTGTAACTCTTATGCTTTCACTGAAGACAGACATTGGAAGGAAGGAAAAGGCAGAGACCTTCACTGGTCTGGGAGATACTAAAATGGGGGCCTCTGCTGATCCACCAAGTATAGCCTGAGAAGCAAAAATCACTGGGAGACTGGTTATTCTTGCATGCCTGATACTTCAAGGAAACCCAAGTCCATACTTTTCCCCATACTTTCAGGAGCACATGTAAAATTGTTGGTACCAGCCTTCCCCAGGGTAGCATCTACTGAAGAGAAGCAACAGGAGTTTAGAGTGAGCTGGTGGCTTCCAACCAGTTTAGGAAGGCACTAGTGCACCCCTCTGTTCCCATGTTCTGCAAAAGTGGGCCCAAAGAGTAGGGTCAAGAACTGGCACTACTGGGGTTACTGACAGATACAGGTGTAATCTCCCTCCTTACTATCCATTCTACCTCTCCTGGAAGCAGCCACAGATTTTTATTTGGGGGTGGAGGAGAAACTTCTTGGAATTAGGAGGGTGATTTATACCAAAATAGCATGATTTATACCAAAATACTCTGTCCTCATGATGAAAGAACTACACTAACTTTTTTTTAAAGACCTGCAGAAACACTAGTAAAATAATATGAATCAGGAAGTAAATAGTCTTCATCATTTCCGTATTCCTATCTTTGATCTTAGCAAAGTTTGATCTTAAGATAACCAATGCTATTGGGGATCTTTCTGTGCTTTTTCCAAGCTAATATCAGTGTATGTTATTTTAAGAAAATTAAGATGACATTATTTGAAGCTCTACACAACTTGTTTTTCTCATAACCATTCATTCATTCATTCATTCAGAGACAGGGTCCGCTTTGTAGTTCTGACTGGCCCTGAGTTCACTGTGTAGCCCAGGCAAGCCTCAAACTCAGCAGTCCTCCTGCCTCTGCCTCCTGAGTGCTGGGATTACAGGCATGAGCCACCATGCCCAGCACTCTCATAACAATTTATTATGGGTATCCTTCTAGATAAAAATAGCTAGATAATTCTTTTTAATAGTTTCACAATAATCTATACTGTAGATATTTCCAAGTTTATCCAATCTCTATTTGGTAGATTTTTGGAAGTTTCTAGGTCTTTACCTTTATAAACTGCATTGGCACAAACCTTGTAAATGTGGGAAATGGGTTCATTCAACACCGGTGCTTTTTCCCCCTATGATACATTATTATAGCTGGGGTTGCTGAGTTAAAAGTTGTGATGTTTCAGTTTGTCAGATTTCCAAATAAGAATGTAACAATCACCAGTCCAATAACGGTATGTAAGAATGCCTTAAGTTTGTAATTGTAAAAAATTTAAAGTGGTTTTTTTTTTTTTTTGCCCTTCTAAGAAGTGAGAAAATTGACATTTCTTCACTACTTTAATTTGGATAAGCATCTTTTCATCCCTTATGGGCCATTTGGTTTCCCTCTTGGGTGACTTGCTTTTCCTGTTATACTGAGTTGAACATTAGTCACTATCTGATGTGGGCAGTTTTTACAGCTCTCGTTTGTACTTTGACTTTGTTTGTCATTGTGTTTTGTTAAAATACATTTTTATGTTTTTTGGTACCAGAAATCAAACTCATGACCTTGCTCTTGTGAGGCAGGCACTGGAGACACATCTAAATCTCCAGGCCAAAAGATACTTTAAAAAAATTATGTACTGCTAATATCACTTAAACACTTAAAAACTATACTAGCTTTTATGGAAAACTATAAAATATAAGAAGAAAAAAATCATGGATTATTATTATACCACTCCTAGAAAATCACCCATAAATAACTTTATATTTTGAGGGATATACATCCTACATTTTTCCACACAGATTTCATTTGTTATTTTAAAACTTCCCTACTGAATACAAGAACTGTAAATGGACATACTGATGAGAAGATAAAGGGAAATGCCAATGTGGAGTTCTTTTTATAGACACATAAATCTTTTAGAAAAACTCAAATAGCAGATGGAAGAGTCATAGGTAGTACTGCTTGGGAGGGAAATTTATGGTTGATATTGTGATTATTTTAAAATGCACATTTTTTGTTTATAATGCTATATCATTAGGAAATATAAGTAATGAACACGGAACCAGTCAGCAGTCAGAATTTGGACATTGACGTCTGTATATATGTGAACTTCTTTAAGGTTTTTTATGCAACGTCTATTCTTCACTTGGGTTATACTTACTGTTAGTACAAATGTTGAGTTTAATTGTGACTTTATTTTTATTTTTTTAATTGAATTCTTTATTGGTACAATTTATATACATCTCATAATCACATATAACATTGGGGAGTCTGTACCAGTATATGACACAAGTTAATTCTCATTTTTACCCATATCCCTACCCACCCACACCTCCCCACTCCCTATATACATGCTCTTTTATTTTCTTTCTGAATCATATTTATTCCTTCCCCTCATTACATTCCCATACCAAATTTCCTATGGAAATTTCCTATTCTACAAAAACTGTCATACTTTCTAGAGCTCATTTGCATCTACAGGTGCTCATATCAAAGAGAAGATCCGGTATTTGCCTATCTGTGATCCATTTATTTCACTTATTAATGTATCCTCCAGGTGTCTCCATTTGCACATAAATGAATCAATCTTGTCATTCTTTATGGCAGAATAATACTCCATTTTATATAAAAATAATACTCCATTTTATATATTATATATATAATGCTCCAGTTGATGGGCATTTGGGTTGTTTCCAAGATTGAGCTATCACAAACTGAGCTGCTATGAATAAGTGTGTACATCTCTTCCCAATGTGGTTTTAAAAATTCTTTTGGGTATATTCCTAGCAGGGGGATAGCAGGGTCAAATGGGACCCCTAGTCCTAGTTTTCTGAGAAATCTCCCCACGGATCTCCACAGTGGTTGCACAAGTCTGCAGTCCCACCAACAGTGAAGAAGGGTTCCTTTCTCCCCACAGCCATGCCAGCATTTATTGTTGGTTGATTTTGTAATCGCGGCCATTCTTTGTGGAGTGAGATGAAATCTCAGTGTTGTTTTCATTTTCATCTCTCGAATGACCAGTGACGTTGAACTTTTCTTCAGATGCTTCTTGGCTGCTTTGACTTCTGTCTCTGAGAAGTGTCTGTTCATTTCAGATACCCATTTTTGAACTGGGTCTTTAAACTTGGGGAGGCTGATCTGTTTGAGTTCTTTATATATTGTAGATAATAGCCCATTGTCTGATAAACAGCTAGTAAAGATTTTTTCCCATGTTGTTGGTTGTCTTTTAGCAGTGCCAGTGACTTCTTTTGCTGTGCAGAAGCTTTTCAGTAGGATGAGATCCCATTTGTTGATATTTCACTGTGATTATTACATATTAAATGGTATAAATTAAGGCAGGAAAAACAAGCAAACTTTGGACTTCAAGGAAACAAGATGCTAGTGGCTAGTATATTACATATATCTATTACCACATTAGGGATGTGTGGCACTAAAATAATGGTGCATCTTGTAATGGATAGGTTCTTTAAATTTAGGAGATAGGATATTAAATTAGTTTAGTATATGAGAGATACATTTATTTCAAGATGTTATATAATGCAATTGACCATTTGCAACTATTTCACATATTTCTGGTACGAATAAAATGAACCTAAACAAATATGACTTGATCAACAGGATTCTTGGAGAGGTAGAGGTGATAAAGGAAAAGAATGCCTTGTTTTTGGATGCTTGGACCCAAGAGAAAAAGGACTGGGATAGTCTTGGGGAGCAGTTCTGATGGGAAGGGGGGGATGGACTCCACGAAAAAGTGTTTAAGTTTCGAATGAAAGGAGTTGTTGCATAGAGCTTTTGAACTCCGGTACCAGGGTTCAAACTCAGGACCTTGTGCTTGCCAGACAGACACAGCACCACTGAGCTATACCCTGGCCCTTGAACCCAGAAGAATCCTGGGCATGGTGTCTGCAGTTATCTTTCAGGCTAGCATGGCCACACAACACAACCAGTCCGTACATTCATGTTGTGCTACCCATCCTTCCTGTGAGCATGGCTGCCTGGAAGAAATCCTGGAATGGGAAGGATAGTGCTCACTCTCTGAGGGTTTGGCTCAGGCACTAGCTTTTAGGAGAAGCTTGTTGCTTGAGTGAGAATCAAACCTTCCCAGATTAGAGGGAATGGTTTTGGCAGAGTAAAGAGCCAACATGCACAGCTCTCCTTCATTATTTCCTCTAGTACCTAAGAACCCAGCTTCTGCCCATCTCACAGGGCTGAGTCTTAAGAACAAACAGCAGGACATGAACAGGAGCATTCGATAGAAAAGGAATTGTAGCCCTTTCTTATTTTTCCCTCTGCCTCTAGTTTCATTTTAAGACACTTGATTTTTCTGTTTGTATCAGGGACCTGCCAGAAAAAATTTCCTAAAACGACTGGCTGATTTAGGGCTGAATCTTGGCATTTCTGTTGGCTTCAGTTTGACCTGAAACAAAGCAAAGCGAAACAAAATACTGAAAACAAAAACAGTAAGTGTTGGAGACAAAGCATTTAGAAGCATTGCGTTTTTGAAAGACAAAAGTCAGTTTTATGTGTTTTGGCCCCAACAGTATATTACCTCCAGTTGAGGAACCCAGTCTGTTTTATTAGTGCCTGTTAATAATACAAACTAATGAGATTTGTTTTGGTGCATCAACACGTGTGTATAACATACTTGGATTTTCTTCATTCCCATTTCCTACCTTTCCCTCTTCTTCCCCCACTCCTGTTTCCATCCCCATCTCTAAAAGCCTACCTTCTAGTTTCCAGCCATCTCTCCTTTCTGATTTCTTTTTAGATTGTTCATATAAGAGAAAAAAATGTGACAGAAAATTGAAGCCAAGCCATGTAACCAGAATTACATCCTCAGCTCTTTTTTTTTTTTTTTTTTTTAGTTTCGAGACAAGGTCTTGCTAAATTGACCAGGTTAAATTCAATTTGTGATTCTTCTGACTCCTCCCAGAATGCAGGGATTTTAGTTGTTAGTCATCATGGTCAGGTCAGTATTTAACTTCTGAGATTGGTTTATTTCACTTAACGTGATCTTCTCTAGTTCCATCACATTTTATTCTTCTTGATGGCTGCATGATATGTACACACACACACACACACACACACACATTTTCTTTATCCATTTGTTTTTTGACGGGCAGCTAGGCTATCTCCACAGCTTAGTTGTTGTGAGTTGTGCCTGGTACAAATGTGGATATTCATTGGTAATTTGGGGGGAAATGTACCAAGGAGTAGGATAGCTAGCCAAATAGTGTTTCTATTTTGAGTTTTTTTTTTTTTTTGAGACAGGGTCTCGCTTTGTAGTTCAGGCTGGCCCTGAGCTCACTATGTAGCCCAGGCAAGCCTTGAACTCAGCAATCCGCCTATCTGTGCCTCCCCAGTGCTGGGATTACAGGCGTGAGCCATCACGCCCGGCTCTATTTTGGGTTTTTAAAAAAATTTTTTTTAGACAGGGTCTTGCTTTGTAGTTCAGGTTGGTCCTGAGCTCACTATGTAGCCCAGGCAAACTCCAAACTCAGCAGTCTTCCTGCCTCTGCCTCCTGACTGCTGGAATTACAGGCATGAGCCACCACGCCTGGCTCTGTGGTATGTGGTAATGATTGCTGGTGGGTGTGAGTCACCATGCCCTGTATTGTTGTATGTGGTTACTGGGGATTGAACCAGGGACTTGCGTTGGTAGGTAGGCCCTAGAACCACTGAGCTAGACCCCCAGCCCATCTACTTTGAATTTTTTGAGGAATCGTACTGATCTACATAGTGGTTGCACTAGTTTACTTTCCCACCAATAGTGTGGTGGGGAAGGAGCCCAGTATTTTTGAGGTCAAATGAATTTTTAATTTACCTGTCTACTGAAATTCCCCATCTGTTAACTCTTACTGTTTTCTGCAAATCAGTTAATAAATTTGTCATAATTCATTTAAAGTTCGTGACTGACAGTTTCAACATCTGAGCCATCTCTGGATCTGTTTCTAATGATGATTTTCTCTGTCAACCATGAGTCCCATTTCCCTACTTCTTCACACAACTTATAAATACTGTATTGTATGTCTCAGAGCTCCAGATTAAAATAAATAATATGTATCCTCAGAAAAATATACCTTCTTTAGTTGTCAGGCCCCTGGAGTGGAGGCTGAGTCATTCTATTCTAGAGTTAGACTGGGCTTGGGCTTTGTCGTAGCTTTAATTACAGTCAGTTCATGATTACATTCACTGTTTCCTTTTAGCAGTGCTGAAGATTTGAATGCTGGTGATACTCTTGGTTTCCTTCTATTTTACAGTCAGGTTTGGGTGTCTGGGGATTTCTTAGTTTTCAATTTTTCTAGCTTTCAGTCTCTCATGGAACCTCTCTCCATGGCTTTCCGGTCTCAGTGTGTTGAGTGAAGGCAGAGTATTTTTGCAGGGATTCCTCCTGCTCCCTACAATGTGATTTGGAGACCTCGGGAGGAGAGTCTTCCAGCTCCACAGAATCACTTCAGATCCTAGGAGGGTCACTGCTCCCTAGGTCTGCAGTGTGTGTGTTTTGCAAGTTTCCTCCACTCTGTAGTTCTGCTTTTAGCTTTTAGTTGTCTGCTGCCTTGCACTGCAAAAGGTATCGTGCTGGTTGAGAAGTATGGCAGGATGTGTAGATCTCTTCACTTTGCCTTCAGACTTTTGTCAGGAGCTGAAGCCATAGAGCAACTTGGCATCCACCTAACATTTCTCCACAGGCCTTTTCTAAATGCATGAGGCTGGTAGAAAGGAGTGAGCATACATTTATTCCTCTGTTCTTATTGCTCATGGATGCTGAGAACAAAATAGTCAGCAAAAAAGGTTGGGTTCTTGCCTGAATAGATGTACAGTCTAGTGAGGAAGACATATGGATCAGATGTTTACATGTATGTAGATGCACACTTTAAAGTATAACTATGATGTCTTGAACCAGTGGTTGAGGGAAAAGCAAGGAACAGTCAACCTCATAAACCTCAGTTTTTGTTCTCATGTAGAATCTAAATGATTTGGTTTTTTTCTGTTTCATTTTTAGAAATGTGCTTTTTGTGGCATGAACATGGGAAGAGCAAAAAAGATTTACTTGGAGAGCAAAATTAATTTCAAATTAGTGGGTTTTTTAAAAAGTTCCACGATGAAGCCAGGTTGTGCTAACCTCTTGTGCATACAGAGGACACTGGCAGAGTATGTGGTCAATAACTGGAGAATCTGAAGACTTGGAATCAGTTTGGAAGAAATAAAGACCCTCAAAAAACCTATTAATTTTCTGAGGATTGTGAAAAGTTTCCCCACTGAAGATTTAAAAAAAATAAAACCCAAAACAACTCTTTTGACTAAGAAAATAGCCAGGAAAGAAATCAGAAAAACTCTTTTTTTTTTTTTTCAGATCTCCCAATGTCTAAATATATCAATATAAAAACATGGTAATTTTATGAGTGAAACAAGTTATACATAATGCATTTTTTGTTCCTAAACTAACTGCATGACTTTATATCTGTAAAGGGCACTAAAAATAAGCTTTGCATGTATTTCAATCCCTTGCCCCTAAGTTTTCTTTGAAGAAAAAATTTCTTTTTGTTCTTCTCTGACAAAATTTCTGAAAAATGTACTTCTAGTCATCCCTTTGTTCTTTCTGCTGGTAGCTTGTGTTCTATCTCTGAGAAGTTTAGGAGTATGAAATAAGCTCTTTTAGCCTAACTGATAATAAAGGTCAACCCTTTGTAATACAAATACCTGCTAGGTATTTAGAAGCATTAGAGATGGGTCTTTGATTAGTGGTTTTAACCAAAGTGGGCTGCTTCATTTCTTCTCAGCATTAGTTGTCATGGGGGCCTGCCAGGTGCACAGACATACAGCAAGTTTATCCAAAGGACTAAAGAAGCATCCGGCAGGAGAGTAATTTGTCTTCATGACATCCCCAGGAGGCACTCGAGCGGAAAGACTTTGCAATGTGGAGCACTGGCATGAGGAGCAGCTTGGATGTGGACAGAGTGGTTGGAGGCCAGGAGTCTAGGGCTTTGTTACCTCTCTGAGGCCTCCGTGCTTACTGAAAGGTGGAGATATTAAACGAAATCTCTAGAGTCCTCGAAGCCTTCAGCATTCTGTATATCTTGACCTTACATTACAATATAAGGTCAGAGGACTGACTTAAGAGGGACTAAGGGGACAATTGAGCTTTCTTGATTCTGAATGCTCTGCAGTCTTGTAGATAAACAGGTCCTTTGGAGGACAGTCTTGGCTTATCATGGGAAGGAATGAAAATAAATCTGGGAAAAAGCAAAGTTGAGAGAAGAGAATATATTCTTCTCATGCCAAAACAATTCTGTTCCAAAGCAATAAGAATTTCAACACCTGCTTTAAGCTGTGTCACCTTGATGTCTCTCAGAGCAGGAATGGTTCCTCCATTTCTGGTGGTGCTTTGTTGGCTTATTTCCTTCCACAGTCTTCTGTTGATGCCTGGCTTTGCTTATAAACAGCCAGCTTGATACTGGCTTTGAGCTCTTCCTGACCGACATGATAAGGCCTGCTCTTCCCTGCTGTGGGGATGGAGATGGGATGAGGACCCGGGTGGCATTTCTGTCCTAGCTGGTGCAAGAGTCAAAAAGCTCCTCTGCCTTTCCAGAAGTGATTCCCAGAGCAGCGTTCCCAAGAGGCCTGTTTTGTCTCTAACCTGGATCTGAGAGGCTGAGACAGATGCATGAATTCAGTGGTTCTTCATACTGAATCAAAACTCCAGCTGAGTTCTGGAACTAATCTGAATTATGAAATTTTGAGTGGATTGTCATCAATGTACATGCTGCTTCAGAATGACTGATTTCCATTCACCCACGCTGCTTCCTCTTCTTGTGGCCCACATTCTGACACCACAAAGGGTGGTTCTACTTACTGTTGATAAGAAACTGACCAGATTTCTTAGATCTGAATGTGAAAATACATGCCTTACTTTGTGTATGGATTGGTATAGGATTGTATGCATTTAGAAAGTGAATGCAAAAAATTGGAAATAACCTACACTTCTATTAATAGGGCACTGGTTTAAAACCGTGTGATACTAAATAGAGTATGAAATGATGATACAGTTGTATTTCATTGATAAGGGAAAGTAACATGACCCCATTTTTTTTGTAAAAATAAAAATCTGTATGAATATGCTATAAACATTTCCACATGACCCTTGGAGTTAGGCATTTGTAGTTGGGGGGTGAGAACAATAATTTCTATGTCAGGTGACCTGGACCCAGAGTCTTACTGTTTTTACTCATTGCTTACAGGTGTCACACTGATTTCCAATGCTCTTAGCTGCCTATGATAAAAAATTTTTTGAACATTAGCTAAGATTGAGAACTATAGACAGATTTGTTTTCTACTTATCAGATTGATTTTTTTCTACCTGTAATTGCCTCTGTTAGAGTAAAAATAGGAAAAAAGATTCAGAAGAATGTTCTTTGCTTGGGATGTTCTGGAAATTATTCAGATCTCACTTCTAGTCCAAACTTATTTCCTCCCTTCATTCCCCTTTTGCATCTGAATTCTTTACACTCAGTTATAATACATAACTGTGCCCTCTCCCAATTAATACAGATGTCTTGGCATATGGCAGGTTGGTCAGAACCTTCAAAGAGGAGTTGTTCCTTTTCCATTTAGGCAGCTGATACTGGCCTATTGGCAATTTGACCCACACTTCATCTGGAAAGCCAAGAGGAAAAGCAGTAGTCAGAGAAGCAATGGATATGGGGAGATGTAATCATCACTATGGAAAGCAGAGTTTCTGTTCTCCATTCTTCACAGTATTCTAAGAGAACTACTCATCAGCATCCTCACTGTGGCCTCATCATAGGTAGAATCTCCTTTCTGCCCTTTCCTTGGGTTTGACCAAAGAGAACACTAGGGCATGTGCTATGATAGAGGGTTGAAAAGATTCATTAGAGCTTCATCTTTGTGTCTCAGCAATCCATCATGAAGGTAACTTTCCCCGGGTAGCTGGTATCTGTTCAGCTGAAAATGAACACATACCCCTGCAGCCCAGCCTGTGGGTGGGGGCCAGGGACAAGCTGGAGCCTTGTCAAGCTGAACTGCAAGCTTGCTCAGCCTAATCAGCTCAACCAGTCACCTGTGCAGACTCATGAGTACTGAAAGCCACTAATTTGAGAGGCAGTTTATTATGCTGGCTGCCGAGGGTAGAGACACGGGACTAGGTCTCTTAAGCAGATCTCCCTAGATTGTTGCTGGATAGAAAGGGATTTTCAGCCACTCATGCATATGGGTGAAAAACAGACGTGCATGGGTACAAAAAACCCAAACATACCATGATAGAACCTGGGAAAGAGAAGAATACGCTCAACCTAATTCCCGTCCTTAGTAGCCAACAGCCACCAGTTTTCGATCCAAGACAAATAGGACTTCTCTTATTCCTGCATCTGAACTCCTCAAATTAAAGATTCCATTGATGACACTGTAGCCCTACATTTGTACTGATTTTGCTTTTGCCACTGCTAACCACGACTGGCTTACAGACCACATATTGTCAGTCCTGCTTCTCTTCGTCAGCCTGTGCTCCTACCGTTTTAGCTTTGCTCTTAGTGTGAAAGCCCGCAGGGTTCTGCACACATCAGAGGTCCTGATGCAGAATGGTAGCAGGGGACGTGGTTGGTGGTAGGGATACGGGATGCTTTTCATTTCTTATTCCTTGGCAATCCTAGGAGTGTACTTGAAGCCAGGATTATGTTTAGATTCCCCTGCACAGGCTTTATCCAGATTGATCACATTTGGTGCTTGGCAGTGAGAGTAGAACTCCTCTCTGTGATGGTTGCCTCCTGTACATATGTGGCCAGTGTTAGACTGGTGGCTGGAGTGTGGTCTCAGGCAACACTCTGGAGAAACATGGACTCAGAGACATTAGTACCTTGAGATCATGGGACAGCTTTCCTGTGACAGCAGGAAGTGAAGTCCAGTCAAGGCCTTCACACAAAGCACACCTAGAAAGCAGCTTTCTACCTTCCTACTTTTATTTTGTTTGTGTGTGGTATTGAGGCTTGAACCCAGGGCCTTGTGCATGGTAGACAAGTACTCTATCACTGAGTGATCTCTAACACCTTTCCCCCTACCCCTTGTTTGGTCTTTTTTTTTTTTTTTTTTTTTTTTTTTTGCGGTACCAGAGATTGAACTCGGGCCCTTGTGCTTCCAAAGTAGGTGCGGTACCTTGATGTGTAGGATGCATACACACATACCATACAATACATCCAATTAAGATGTGGAGCTTTTAGTAGTTTTTAGTATATTTATGGAGTAATGCGACTAGTTTTGAAACATTTTTATTTCTTCAGAAACTCCGTATCTATTACAGTCATGCTCTGTTCTTCCACTCTCCCCTCCTCATTCTTTCCAAGGCAACCCAGTAATCTTCTATTCCTCTGAATATCATATAAATTAGAAGAGAATGTATGGATGGCTTATGACTGGTTTCTTTGACTTAGTGTTAAGATTGATCCTGTAGAATGTGTCAGTACTTATCCTTTTAGGGAGTCCACATAATTTCCTAGTATCCCATGGATTTACCATGTCATCTATTCATCATTAGATAGACTTTTGGGTTGCTTCTGTTCTTTGGCAAGTATGAATAGTTGTGATTCATGTAACTCTTGATTTTGTCTTTGAGGACTAGTGGGTTGCTTGCAAAGTGGCTGCACCATTTTACATTCCACTGATAATATAGGAACATAATGCTATGTTATTATCTTTCTGACTTTAGTCACCCAGAGGGTGGAAGACAATATCTTCTGGTGACTCTGGTTTACAGTTTGGTGATGGCCAGTGATAAGCATATTTTTCATGTGCTTATTGGCCACTTCTGTGAAGAAGTCTATTCTCATACTTTGTTTTCATGGATTATTTATCTTTTTATTATTGAGCTGTAAGAGTTCTTTATACAACAGTGTTTCCCTTCATGAACAATTTTATTTGCAAATAGTTTGATATGCAAACAGAAAAACTTGGTAAAATTTTGTTTTGCTTTGTTTTTTTGCGAACTCTGCATCAAATGGCAAATGCCACCATGGGCATTTTTCCCATGTAAAAACAAAGGTGGCCATGTTTTCCACAATTGTAGAGCAAGTTAAGTATGTGAACCAAGATACCACCATATATTCTAAATTTGCATCTGTTGTGGTATATGACTGGCAATATTCTCTCCCATGCTGTGAGTTGCGGCTCTGTTTTCTTGATGGCCTCCATTGAACACAAGTTTTTAATTTTGCTGATTTCATTTACCTATTTTTTCTTTTGTCAGTTATGTTTTTGGTGTCATTATAAAGAAATCTTTAACCTAAGAGTCAGGATGATTTACTCCTATTTTTTCTCCGGCAAATGTAGTTTTTGCACTTAGATTTCTGAACTACTTTGAGTTTTTGTGTGTATGATATATGGATGGGGTTAATATAGAGTAAATTGTTCCTCCAAAATTAATACATTAGGACTTTAAGAGCCAACAGTGTGACTCTAATCTGAAAACAAGGTCTTTAAGAGCAAATTAAGTTTGTCAGTGTAGAACACTAAACAGATAGGACTCCAGTGATGGCGAACCTTTTAGAGTTTTTGATGATACAAACACCCTACTAAAGCACTGGTGCCACAGGTTCGCCACCACTGGACTAGCACTTAGGAGCGGAAGAAGAGAGATCTCTCTTTTTCTGTCTTTCTCTGCCATATGAGGACACTGTGAGGAAGGGACTCTCTGCAAGTCAGGAAGGGAGCCCTCACCAGAGCCCACCTCGTTGGCATCCTGATCCAGACCTGGCAGGAAATAAGTACTTGTCTAAGTGCCCCCCATCCCATCCCATCTCAAGGTATTTTGTTCAGAAGCCCAAGGTGAGGACCCAGGACCTGACTTCTTGTTTTGCATCTTGTTGTCTGTGTGTCCCGGTGTCATCTGGTGAAAGGACTATTCTTTCCCACTGAATTTTCTTGGCTCTGGTTAAACTAGCTCAAGTCCAAAAATAGAAGCTGCCCAAATCATCCTTGAGCAGAGGAGTAACAGTGAAATAAATAACCATACTCTTCTCCCTGATGGTGAAGCAGATTGGGACATTTTAGCATTTTGATCTGAGGCTTTGTCCCCAGCGAGCATGAACTTTTGAATCTCCCATCCTCTGCCAGCTCCTGATAGTACCTCTGTAATCTTGCAGCTCTTTCTGTGAGCAAGATAATCAAGCAATATCAGGCGCAGCATTTTGGCACCTTGGAAAGGGCTTTATGGTGTCTTGGAATTCTGTTGGCACTCCGTGAGGACGGAGGAATGGAGGATTGAAAAACTACATGTGTGTAATTAGTAAAATTTTAATTATAAACCTATGGGTTTATACAAAAAAATCTAAATACCAACCAAAGAAATGTTTGTCTATCGGGTTCTTTACCCTCGTAGCCCATGGCCAAGTTTAGCTTTTGCTCCAAACCAACATTGAAAAAGGAAAAGGAAAAAAATAAAAAAGTAACAACAACAAAAACTCCTTTTGCTCCCTGAAGTACACAAAGGATTCATTGATCTGAGAACAAGTTAGTTCAATAGCTTGCTTTACCTTGCTGCTGGGGAAAAAAACAAAACCTCCTATGAAAACATGACTTGTGGGAAAAGGTGTGATGAGCTGGAAAAAGCTTCTCTTTGTTCCTGTGGACACTGTACTTCATAGAGTTTGGATGCAGAGCTGAAAGTCAGGTCTGGCTAGGTCACTGACAGCCTGTGGCTTGGAAGCCCCACAAGTCTGGTCCGGGTACCTGTAGGAAAAAATGGTCTCAGTGATTCTTCCACATGCTTTCCTGGGGCACTGCCCCAAATGGCCTGGAGACATGGAAGTAGGAAGCTCTCCTCTGCCCCCTTTTCTACACCCCAGATCTGGATTTGATAAAGGACAGGGAACCCAAACCACAAGGCGGATGCTTCCGTGCCTGCCCAGCTAGCAGTATGGCCAAACATCCCCCATTAGAGTGGCAGTTTGAAAGTGGATTTTCTTTTGATGTGTTCATAGCTGAGCTAAAGTTTTCCCAGAGCTTCTCCTCCCAGATTTGAATGTCAGAGCTTCAGATTTTCAGATGCTACATGTATTGGCATCTTTGAGGAAGAAACTGAGCCGCTGACAGAAGATCCCTGAAGGAATCTGAGCCCTCTCTATGGTGGGGACTCCTGGCTAATGCTGTACTTGCTCAATTATTATAATGGTGCATTTCTGGAATCTGCTGTTGCATTGGGCCACAGACTGTCGCTACAAGACTCTCCTGCTTGATAGGATTTAGTAGAACTTTTCTTGTGTGTGTGTCCTTCTCCTTTTTTATTAACTGTGTATAAATTCAACTCTTTCTGTTGTTTTAGTATATGGGATGAGATCTTAAAGTCAGAGAAAATTCCAGTAGCTACTGTTGGAGGAGACACTCAACTCATGTGAAGGTCCTGGATCTCTGGACTTGCCTCCCATCCGAGAGTCAGCTTTGTGTAACTTCCAGTCTCAGTAGATACCAACACCAGGGCCTGACTGTCCCAGCCATGGAATACTTCTGCTCTTTTCCCTTAGTGTCCTTCAGGCCCACGAGGAGGTAGATGACTGGGCAAAAGACTGAGATTGAAGGGACAGTAGAAGAAAGAAAGAAAATTACTTTGGCCAGCCTATTGAACCTATTTCACTTAGTAAAATAAAAATCTATTTCATTGAAACATAAGAGAACTTGGAAACCTCACCTGAATTGTTCTCCAGATAACTGTAGAGTGAAGTTGAGATGTTTCTCCAAGATGAAGCAGGACTACAAAGCTGATGTGCTCTTGGGATTCAACTCAGGTGATCTGGACTCAATGGACACGAGCCTGTGTAAAGATTTACTGAGCGTCTACTATGTGCCAGAGCCAAGCATCATGTTACTATTTAAACCACTCTAAAGGCTTAAAGTCCAGGCTTTGCTCTTCACTTGTAGCGTAGGATTCCAGCTCTAGTTTCTTTCCACTGTACCTCTTTTCCATGTCAGGAGTTGCTAAAATTCTTCAAGAACAAAGAGAAGGTGAACTGCACTGGTTTTATGGACTTCGGTGCACGTGGTGTAGTGGTCAAGAGTAGGAACCCTGGAACCAAGGTCTGCCTTCAGATTGCGCCTCTGAGAGTCTCACACACTGTGCCCTTGAACAGGTTACCTGCCTGTGTGGTGCGAAGGGAAGTGGCAGTGGTATGTGTCTTATGGGGTGGTTTTGAGATGAATGGCACAAAGTTAGGATGACAAAGTTTAAGGCATATAAGAGAGTCAAGGAAGTATTTTAACGTGTTTTCTGTTGAGGATAAGAAATTAACTGGTCCTATTAATATCCTTGGATTGTCTGTATCCAGACGCTGAGAGCACATTGCTGTGAGATTAGTGACCACTGCGCCCAGAAGGCCCAGACCCGCCGGACCCCTGCCAGCTGCACTCTCTGCAGCTCTTCTTCCTGCCCCGCCCTGCGCTGTCCCACCTGCCGCTCCCTGTGCTTCTCTCCGAGCAGCATATAGGTAGGTCTCTAGATCCTTCCCATTTGTTGATCTGCATGTGTAGTGACCAATCCCTGCTCTTGTTACTTTTCTTCCTTCTCTTGTTACTTGCTTCTCTTAACAAAGGAAACCTGTGACTGTAGATCAGATTTCCCCAAAGGTAAAGTGCTTCTCTGGGAAGCTATTTGGAACAGGAATCTTGGAGCTTCCTTTGGCCATTTCTTTGGGCATTGTTTCCTGTTTGCCTTTCAGGTTGAGCTGGCCTATCCTCCATCATTCTGGGAGGAAAAGAGCCCCAGGAGGCCTCTCCAAGACTTTTGTTAGAGCTGCCTCACTGTGAACTGTGATATGCCAAGTCGGAGAGGCTGCATTCACTCCTTCTCCGGCATTCCCCACTTTCGCAATGTTGTTTATATCACCAGACTGTTAGAATTCACAAGCAAAGAACTAGCCTCCTCCCTGATTCTCATGCAGCATTTTCCGTATTCCCTGCTCATGGTAGACGAAGTCTATATTAAGGATGCTAAATGTGAGGGTGAGCTTTGAGGAGGCTGGCTTTGAAGTGGGCCAAGAGCTCCTTGTTAGGCAGCCAAACCACAGGCGACAATGTTTGAAGCTGTACCAAGTGTCTGGTCAAAGCAGAGATGGTAAGATAAAAAACCTGCCTTGGAAAGTGGGAATTGGCAGAAGACATGGTGTGTTCCGTGCTGAGCAGCACTGAGAGGAGAGGAGGCTGGTCTGAAAGAAGCAATGACAAGGAAGTGAAAGGCCAGCTAGTGAGAAGCCCGACCCAAAGGGCGACAGCTGCAAAGAGGCCCGTTAACCTGGAATAGGGAGGCTGGGCCTAGTGTACATGCAAGAGATTTGCTTGAGAAGGTCCATGCCCCACAGTGATGCATTAAAGATGAGAACTACAGACTTGAGCGTGGGCAATGCTGAGTGGTGAGTCTCAACTCAACAGTGAGTTTGCTGTAGTCTTAGGTAAATTACATAACCTTCCTGTGCCTTGGTTTCCCCATTTTAAAAATGGAGAGCTAATAACTCTCTACCTCTTGGCTGTAAGAAGTGATTGGGAGAATGCATCTCACGGCCGAGCGGAGGGTCTGATACAGACAAAATACTTAATAACTGCTGACCAGTGGCATGAGCTCCTTGTCTGGTACAGGATACAATTGGCTTAGGGCACCTAGGAGATCAGTAGAGCACACTACTGGGTGTCTGGATGGGTCCTTGGGGGCTATAGGTAGTGCCTGCCTCTTTCTCTCTGGCAGTGTCCCCCAGCTTGGTTCTGCTTTGTGCCATGATGCTCCTGCCTTGGTGCCTGCCAGTCAGCCATGGACTCAATTCACTGAAACTGAACCAAAGTAAACCCCTCCTCCTCTAAGTGGGTGTCATGTATTGTGCCCCAGTGATGGGAAAAGCTGATTAAATTAGTGGTGTTTCACTGAACTTCGTATCAAGCTGGATTCATTAGCTAAATGATGATTTCCTTTTCCATGTGACAGCTGGCATCCTAGAATACCTTACCAGGCAAGAGGCAAAGTTCTGCTCTAAACAATGAACTGATTGGCGTGATAATGAACCCGGGGTATGGGAGCTAAGATAGGGTCATTTTAGAGTCTGGAGTGAAGAATCACCTTTAATTCCTTAGGATGCTTTGGGGGTAGGTGAAAACCATCTCTTAATGGTGTTTTCACATGCGGAGTGAGGGATGTGAAGTAGCAGCATAACACAGAGGTTAAGGTTGCCCGCTTTAAGCAGCAGTTCTGTATTTAACATCTGTCAGAGTCATCCCAAGGGGTTGCTAGAACACTGTTCTCCGGGCCTGAGCAGGAGGTCTCTGATGAACGCCGATGCTCATGTCCCCGGGACCACACTTTGGAACCAGGGCTGTAGTGGTAGCTTGGTTTAACTCTTCTCTCATTAACTTGCTTTGCGATCTTGGGCCAGTGATACAACTTCCCTCATCTTCAGTTTTTCCATCTGTGCATAGGACTACAATACTTGTATCCTGGACCTGCTTTAAGATCAGTTAAAAAAAAAAATGCCTAGTACTCAAAAAAGTAACCATGGGTGAGTAGATGTTTGGGACTTAGCATGAGTGGGAGACATGAGGATCTGGGAAACTGTGATTCAAAAGGCTCGAAGAGGCAGGAGAAGTGACGTGGGGCTGTTGTTTTCCCTTCTGGATCCTCCCTACTTGCATCACCAGTCTGTATGTGGGAGGGGTGGGGTTTGCAGGGCTCAGAGGCACCCGAGGCAGATTGGGAGAACTGGGTGTAAAGGAGGATGGCTTGGTTATTTGTAGCAAAATAGGTATTTCTGTCTTGTTTTTCTGCTTAGCAACTCTAGGCAAAAATCACAACTCAGAAGTATTTTGAAAGTAGAGAAGAAATCGCTACCAAGCGGTGGAAACCACCTCTCCCCTCCCCCATCCCAGGGATGGACTTTCTGAAGAATTCTGGGTCTCCAGATCTCTGTGCAGGGACTCTTGACAGTCATTTCTGTCCTGAATATTTTTCTCTGTCTGTGATACTTTAAAAGTTCCTTTGCCTCAGAGAAACTAGTGGCCCTTCACAGGCTGGTTTAATTTTGAATTCATTTTTAAATTTCTCTTTCTGACTGAGCTTCGCGAAAGTGTGATGTAGGCTTACTTTATGTGCCTTGCATGATCTCCAGCAAAGGAATAGCTCAACAAACATTTAGTAAACTGTGGGAAGTAGAGAAAAAGGAGAAAGGGAGGGAAGAGAGGAAGGATGCTAGGGAGGCTGAAAGAAGAAAGGCAGGGTCAAAAGAGAAGATGGAAAGAAGCAAAGAAGAAAAGAATGGTTAGGAGGGAGAAATGTGAACACGCTTCTTCCTGATTGCTTTGGTTAGGACTTTAGTTTCTCACATTTAGACAGGCTGACTAGAGAGCACTGTTTCATCTAGAGAGATTATTTTCAGATAAAATCAAGAATGGCTTGTGAAATCATGAAGCATGCAGTAAAGCTTTTTGCCACCAAGTTTTACCATGGGAGGATGAAGAAGTAGGTGAGGGGTGGGTTGGAAAGAAATGGTTATATACCTTCCTACTCTACAGGCTATCACCCAGAAGGAAGTGGACTGTCTTCTCTGACCCTAGTGACTGCCAACATGGGATTAGGGAGGATTGTAGATGCTCCTGTGTAGGCACAACATTCAACGACCACTCTGAGCATCTTTTCATTTATGCCATCACTAAGACCTAGAGATTGGTTGAAATTTTCCAAGTTGTCCAATCCAAATTCCAAGCCTTGGCTCCTATTGTTTTATGTTGCACTGAAGACCTCAAGCAATCCACAAGGAACGGGCGCTCTGCTGGTGCAAATGCACTGGGAATCCAGCTGCGTCATGGCCCTGGCTTGCTTGACTGTGGGTTTGGCCCAGGATGCTTCTTTGAAATTTTGTCCTCACCCATGAGTAACACAGTGGTTGTGTCCCTCTTCATTTCTAGCCTTCACCTCTTGATCCAGGATTCATGCCTATTTTCTGCTTTCACCTATGGCCTTAGAAATGCTGGGAGTCCTCCCAGAGTAGCCAAGTAAGCCTTTCCTCTTGCTCCTTCTACCTGTTAATACCATCCAACCTACCTATTTGTTTTTTTGATGGTACCAGAGATTGAACTTGGGCCCTTGTGCTTCCAAGGTAGGTGCGGTAGGTACCACTTGAGCTAAATCCCCGGCAAACCTACCTGTTAATACCATTAGCTTCCTCCTTAGCTTCCTACTCTTTGTCAGGGAATAATGTCTTTGGGTTTAGGTGATGGGTATCACACTATTACTGTATAGGTATCACTAGTACTTGCATTCTAAAATATAAGCTTTTAAAGGGTAAGATTATGTGAGGGTGAGATTATGCCTTTTTATTCTATCTTCCACACTTAGGACCATGAATTTATTAGACATTCACTAAGTACTTTATAAATTCCCATCTTCAATTAGGGCTTACACCATCTGAATTTGGACTGAAAGAATACTGAACTCCCAACTTGTGTTAGCTTCCCCCTGTTTTCTGTTTTCTTTAGTTCAAGATTGAAGTTCTTTTCCTCTTTTTCCCCAAATAAATGAAAACAGTCAGCACTCTGTATCTGTGGAATTCATATCCTTGGGTTCAACCGACTGTGGATTGAAAGTATTTGGAAAAAAAAATCCAGAAAGTTCTAAAGAACAGAACTTGAATTTGTGCTCTGCTGAGCTGATGGGAATGAGGCGATGTAGCACACCTGGGGGGGCCCTGCCCCTCACAGCTAGGCAGTCTCTCTCCAGCACACCTTGCCTGGGGGTGTGTGCTGTGTCTCCTTTGTGTGCCGT
>PVIC010009147.1:0-46316 GCA_004025085.1 Thryonomys swinderianus | reverse complement strand
GAGTGTGAAAATGTTATTTTTAAATTGTGTTTTGGAGGAGAGAGGGGCCTTTTCCTTTTCTTTTTGGTGGTAAAGTTGTTATTTCTTCTACCCCTTTGAGTTCTTTCCCTGAAAAACTGATGGACAGCTACATACTGTCTTTGGTTTCCTTGTACCTTCTATTGCTGCATCAAAGACAAACTCAGAAGCCACTTTTTTTGTGGGTTTTTTTTTTTTTTTTTTGAGACAGGGTCTCGCTTTGTAGTTCAGGCTGGCTCTGAGCTCACTATGGAGCCCAGGCAAGCTGCCGCCAACTCAGCAATCCTCCTGCTTCTGCCTCCGGAGTGCTGGGATGACAGGCGTGAGCCACCACACCCGACATTGTGGTATGTGGTATTGATTGCTGGTGGGCGTGAATCTCCACGCCCAGCATTGTATGTGGTTACTGGGGATAGAACTCAGGACCTTGCCTTGCGAGGCAGGTGCCGGAACCACTGAGCTAAATATCCAGCTCTCAGAAACCACTTTTGCTTTAAGATATTCACTGCTGATCCCCAGGAAAAAAAGAAGGTATCAATCACTTCTATGGAGAAATCCCAAGCTCAGTGTTGTCTTCATTGTTTTGGACTCTGGCCTTGTTTCTTACCTGTTTTAACTCCTTACTACTATGACAGCAGGTCTGCCTTTGCTTATGAACAAATCCGGATGAAGACCAACTGCCTATCCCATTATCCCAGACTTTTTCAGAGCCTCCCTTGCCAAATCTCATAGGACCAGGGAAGTGGTTCTTTTTCTTGTGTTCACCCCTGGCCCCTTGTCATGTTGTTAAACCATCTTGTTTCTGATGTCCCCAGTTGCCACCACCCATCTGGCTTCAGCTAGAGGACAGTGAGTAGGAATGGATCATTGCTTTCCTGTTACTTCTTTTTTCAAGAACAAAGGGTATTTTTCTGGATTACTCAATGTACAGTAAAGACCCAGGTAATCTTGGTAATTAATTGGAGCTTAAAGAATCCTCACAGCCAGGTGTAATGGAGTAGGCCTGGAATCTCAGCACTAGGGAGGCTGAAGCGGGAAAATTGAGGTGAGCTTGAGGCCAGCTTGGGCTACATGGTGAGTTGAAGGTCAGCCTGAAATTATAGTGAGACTCTTTCTCCCTACCTCCCAAAGAAGATCCTTAGAAATTCATGCAACACAATCATATATATAGTGTCTCAGTTAAGAACACCCTGAAGGTTTGCAAACAAACCCCACCTTTGTCACTGAGGAGGAGCATCCTCCTTGGCCTGACTGCTGGCCTACATTATACATCAGGGGCCAACTCATCCACCACCTCTGTGGAGTCTGAACTTGAGAGCTCTGGTCCTGAGAGCAAGAAAAAATTTTCACCTTCCCCCAGTTGAAGGCCCTCTTTAGGAGTCTTCATTTCCTACCATGAAACTGACTTCATTCTGGGAATGAAGGGTGGTAGGAACATTCTTGTCCCCGAAGGTACTATGTGTACCCTTCTATGAGTCCTCATTGCCTTTTTTCTTGGCCAACTTCTGAGGTTTGAAGACTGTCAGTTTGGGGATAAGAGATAACTGCACAATTAATGTGACAAGAAAAGGATCTGCCTCCATTAGTTTATCACTTCCCTTCAGGCTTTGGAGGAGGAAACTGGGAATTCATGAAGAAAGACTTGTCACTGTGCATTGTAAGTGAATAGTTTACATGATGTCTGGAAGGAGATGAGGTGAGTGTAAGTTTCTCTTTAACTGACGAAGTTTAGGGGAGAGTATTTGGAGAAATTTCTACATGACTTGACATTGAAGGATATAAAAAGTTTCTAATGTGCAGTCAATAAACTTACAGTTCCATCTCGGATAATGAAAGCTGAGGTTGCACTGGAAACTGCTGGCAGCCTGGTAGCTGCAAGGACAAGGGCATATGTACTTCCTGTAGACCATAGATCAATAATCAGTAACCAAAAATTATAGTTAATGAGTAGGGAAGAAGGTGATGTGGAGAATACTAAACTTGTTAGCAAGTTTCTCTGCTTTGCTACTGACTTCTGAGTTTGGAGCAGGCATAAACCAGGGAGGCAATATTATTGTGCACAGAATATAAAATTAAAGTTTCAAATTACACTTCAAGAAAATTATAACTAATATTGAAGAGAACATTTTAATACATGGAAGAATGAGTCTTGTCATTATTATTCAAGTGTATCTACAAAAGTTATAGAATCTTAAATCCATTTTATAGAAAAAATTGTGTACTAAAATCAAGAGATCTTTATTCTAGGTACACAAGTATTTATCATTTAAAATTGGGAATCAGAGGATGAAAGTGATCTCCTACATCAAGAGTATGGAAGAAGAATTATATGACTTTATCAATTAAAGCAGAAATTTGACAAAATGCAGAGTTCATTCATGGTAAAAAAAAAACTCTCTACAAAAGAGGAATAGAGGAAGACAATAAAAAAAACTATAGAAGAAAACTGGAAGTTTTATCCCTAAAATTGGGAAAAATAAGAAGTTTCTCCTTACCATTCTAATTGAGCATCAAACTGGGATTCATAATCAGTACATTTGTGCAAGAAAAGGAAATATAAGGCATAAAGATCAGGAATGAAGAAATAAAATGTTTTTATTAAAAATGACATAGTTATCTATGTAGAAGATCCCAAAGAAACAAGAGCAAAAATACCCATAGAACTAATAAAACAATTATAACATGGATCATTAATTACAAGCTATTGATTTACATGTCCATAAACTATTAGAGTTTGAAATTTAAAAACACACCACCATTATATTACTGTCGAAAAAGGAGAGTCTTTTAGGTATACATCAAAATGATATGGTCAGCTGGCATGGTGACTCATGCCTATAATCCCAGAACTCAGGATGCAGAGGCAGGAGGATTGAGTTTGAGGTAGCTTGCGCTACATAGTGAGTTCAGGCTCAGCCTGTCTCAAAGTGAGACCCTGTCACAAAAAACTAAAAAAAAAACAAAAAAAACCCAAAAAAACAAAAAACAAAAACAAAAAAAGGAAAGTTCAAATTATTTAGAAAACTACAAATTTTGATAAAGAAATCAAGGGTCTAAGTACAGAGATATTTATGTAGTTATAGATTGAGACAATCAATATTGCCAGGATGTCTGTTTTTGACTTTGCCTATGGATCCAAAGAATGGTTTCAAGGCAATTTTAGTCAAAAATGTTAGGAATCTGGAGTGGAATTTGGCCCAGTAGTAGAGCACTTGTCTAACATTCTCAGAAAAGGAAAAAACCTTCCATACCTCACACTGTACACAAAACACAAAATCAAAATACATTAAAATATATATTTTTAAAAGTTAATTTTATTGATATTTTTTATACATACATCATGATCACATTCAACATTGAGGAATCATACCTATATGTGACACATCTCAATTCTCATTTTTTTCCATTCCTCTGCCCTCCCTACAACCTCTCACCCCTTATATACTTAAGCTTTATTTCCTTTTTTTAATCAAATTTTTTCTTTCCCTTCTTTACTATCCTTTACCTGCCTTTTCCCCTTTCCCTTTGAACATTTTCTATTTAATGATATGTATCATATATTTTTGGAATACATTTACACCTATAGTTTCTCATACTAGAGAAATGATATGGTATTTATACATCTGTGTCCTATTTATTTCACTATGGCTATGTCCTCAAGGTATATCCATTTGAGTATAAATGACTCTAATCCATCATTTTTTATGGTTGAGTAATACTCCATCTTATGAAAAAACCCTACATCTTCTTTATCCATCCTCCAGTTGGTGGGCATTTGGGTTGTTTCCAAGATTTAGCTATCACAAACTCACCTGCTATGAGAGAAACCACCAGCAGAATGAAAAGACAACAGAAAAGATGGGACAATATTTTTATCAGCTGTTTCTTAGACAAAGGGCCACTCTGTACAGTATATAAAGACCTTTAAAAAGCCAGCTGCTCCCAAATTTAAAGACCCAATTCAAAAATCGGCATCTGCAATGAAACAGATCCTTTTCAGAGGAAGAAGTAAAAACAGTTAAGAAACATACTAAGAAATGTTCAACGTTGCTGGTTATTTGAGAGATGCAGATAAAAATGATCCTGAGATTTCATCTCACTCCACAAAGAATGGCTGCTATCATGAAAACAGCCAACAAAAGACATTGGCAAGGCTGTGGGGAAAAAGGAACCCTTCCCTCCATTGTTGGTGGGTTTGTAAAGTAATGCATTGACTGTGGAAATCAATGTGGAGAGTTCTCACAAAACTAGGATTAGAGGTCCCATTTGACCCTGTATTCTGCTAGGTATATACAAGAAAGAATTAAAAGATTCATGGCATAACACAGCAACATACATGCACTCATGTTTATAGATGCTCAGTTTGTGATAGCCAAACCTTGGAAACAACCTAAATGTTCATCAACTGGAGACGGGGTAAAAGAAAAGGTGTGTTTTTTAAATAAAATGGAGTATTATTCTGCCATAAAGAATGATAAATTGGAGTCATTTATACTCAAATGGATTTACCTTGAGGACACATTCATGAGTGAAATAAATAGGAGATAGAAATATCTTTTCTCTGGTATAAGGAACAAAGTATAAATGAGTCTTAAAGTGTATGATAGGTATTATGAAATAGAAAATATTTAAAGGGAAAAGGGGGGTAGGGGTAAGAAGGGAAAAATTTTGACAATTGAAAAAAGGAAACAAAGCTTAAGTATATAGGGATTGGGAGATTTGGGAGGCAGGGGAATGGGAAAATGAGAATTATATCAGGTACTGGTATAAATTCTCAATGTCGGTTGTGATCACAACATGCATATAAAATGTACCAGTAAAATCAATTTTAAAAAACTCAGCTGCTATAAACATGGGTTCACATATGTCACTGTGATAAGATGCTTTTAATTCTTTCAAGAAAATACATTAAAAATTTAATTCCAAGACAAGACACTAATGCTTCTTACAGAAAATATATGAGGATAGTTTCAGAGCATTGCTCTTGGGAAAGACCTTTTGGATGGAACAAAAGCAAAAATAAACAAATGGGACCACATCAAAGTAACATTTCTGTACAGAAAAAAAATAAAGAAAATGAGGAAGTTGGCAAAGTAGCAGAAAATATTTGCAAACCATATATTCAAGAATGGTTTCATATGGGGCTTGCTGCTGCTGCTGGCTTCTGTCTGCCATGCTGTGAATTGTTTCTCCTCTGTGACACTCTCTGCATTTCTGCCCTGCCTGGTAGCCTGCTCACTATGGACTGAAACCTTTATAAACTGTGAGCCGAAATAAACCTTCCATTCTTTAACTTTGGGTGTTAGGTATTTTGTCTCAGCTATGAGAAAAATAACTTAGACAACACACATTTACTTCTTTGTTCTGTCAACTGAGTGGGGCCCAAAGACATACCCCAGGAGTCATGCTAGTGCCCAGATCTTATTTCTTATAACCAGCCTTCAATTAAAGAAAGCAGGTCTTCTTAGAGAAATGACTGAACCTCAGATTGGGGCAGGAAATGTACAAGATAGACCACGAACATCTTGTAATACTTGAAAGTAAGGAAAAGGTTAAAACAGAATTATGGTTCATTAATGTAGTGTGTTATGAGAGTACAGAGATTTACTGACATGACTCCCAAGGGTCAAAACTGGAACAATATAAAAATATAGTATTGATGCAGCCCAAAGCATTATATAAATCTATGTAAGACTGTCTCTCTGTCTCTCTCCCTTTCTGTGTACCTCTTTCTTTCTTTCTTTCTTTCTTTCTTTCTTTCTTTCTTTCTTTCTTTCTTTCTTTCTTTCTTTCTTTCTTTCTCTCTCTCTCTCTTTCTTTCTTTCTTTCTTTCTTTCTTTCTTTCTTTCTATTTCTTTCTCTGTCTCCATATATATTATATATAATTCATTAGTAATTATGGGATATTATATATATGTATATATATGATTGAATACATTAGTAAACATGGTAGAACTAAATATGCTCATGTGCAGTAAAATTCCAAATAAATTATGCAAAATTTTCACCTAAAAGTAAAGCGGCATAAATCCATTCCTGAAGTGTGGATTTATTATGCATTATGACTTCCTTTGAAAGGGTACAGTATTGAGAGTGTGGGAAGCACTACCTGAATGGTGGAGAAGACAAACAAATACCACCTAGTCGCATCACCAGTGTCAACATTAGCAGCCATAAACCATATCACTAGTTTGTACCCTTGTTATGTGATAAAAATTGCTCTTTACCTCTATAATCTTCCTTTCAAAACACAGGACCTCTATCTAGTCAGGGAAAAAACATCCCTGGAAATTCCAGTAGAAGAGCATCCCACCATGTACCTGGTCAGTGCTCCCCCAAGATACTAAGGTCAAAGAAAACAAAAGAAGTTTGGGAAAGAAAGCCAAAAGAGAATAGTCTAAGGTTATACAATAACTAAATGCAATGGATGAAATCTGGGAATAGAAAAACATTATGTTAAAAACTAAGGAATCCAAATGAAGTGCGAATTTTAGTTAATAATATATCATTAATTTTAGCAAATGTACCATACTAGGTAAGACGTTAATAATAGAAGAAACTATGTGAGAGGGTGCATGGGAACTCTCTGTACTGTGCTCAATTTCTTTGTAAATCCAAAGCTGTTCTTAAAAGTAAAGTCCATTAATTAAAAAATGAGGTCATAGCTTTTACATATAACAATGCTCTTAATCTAGCCGTGGAGAAGAACAAGTCCACGTGGCTTTATGATGGAAAATAGTTCAAGCCCTTGTTAGCCATAACCCTTGTGTTCATGGTGCCATTAAATCTCTACACACAGCTTGCTTATTTATAAAACATCGGCAATACTATTGTATTAGTCAGGGTGTTTCAGCAGAAAAGAACCAACAGGGCATATGGGGTGAGACTGCTGCTGAGGGGCTAGGGTGATACAGATTTATTGTAAGAATCTGGCTAAAAAGTTATGTAGGCTGACAAGTTCAAGATGTGCAAGGCAGGTCAGCAAGCTCACCCAGAAGGGCTGATGTTTCCAGTTAGGTTTCAGGAAAGGAAAAAACCAGTGAGTCAGTTCAGAAGCACTCAGCCAGGGAGGGGGCCTCTCCTCTTAATTGGGAAGGGCCAGAGTTTTATACAGGTCTTGAAATGTGAGGATGATGCCTGCACTTTTTAGGACAGGCAACCTATTCTACCTGTGCAAAACATCTTCATAAAAACACCCAGAATGGTATCTGACCAAATATTCTGGGCTCCCTGTGGAGAAGCCAGACATGCATGTAAGTATATATGTATATATATGTGTACACACATATGCATATATACGTACACATATGTATATACACATATATACACACACACACACACACATATATATTTGGTACCAGGGATCAAACTCATGACCTGTGTTTGCGAGGCAAGCACGGCACCACTGAGCTACTTCCCCAGCCCCAAATAAAGATATAGAATTAGCTATTGCAACTATCTTCTCACATAGAACTTATGAGGATGAAATAGGATTACTAATGTTGCAGATTTTGTAACAACATAATGTTATTAATTTTGAATGTATGTTCAGACACACTAACAACCACTTCTTTTTAATTTCAGACCTTTCCCATTAATATTTTGAGGGATTTGGGGCACCTTATATGATCCTATCTTTGAATTTTAGGAGCTGTCTCACACTGTCTTTCTGTAGAAAGTACACGAACAGCAGCTTGATGTAGCAATGAGCCATGGACAACAAGGACTCTGGTCCTCCTGCTCCATCTCCGGTTGCCTCTCTTTTTGTCTGTGTTGCTGTTTTCATCTCATTTTCTGTTTTTCTCTGGTTCAGGCCTCATCTTTTGGTCCTAAGTTCCTGCCTCATCTCACTCATGGGGATCCACAATGACTGACTTCAGCTTAGCCGCTTCGTGACCATTCCACCGTCCATGACTGATTCCTCTTCACCCTTTGGCTTGCCTTGCTCCCTGTCCATGCCCTGTTTCTTTCCTGTGGGCCAATCTCAGGCTAATGTGTCCCATCCAGTGTTTTGGCAAGCTCTTTCCTCCCTTTATGTCCACTGTGCTCTTGCTATTTTGCCTGGAGTATCTTTTGTTCTTTTGTAGCATGAAGACAGGCAGGAGAAAAGGCATGGAAATGGAAGACCTGATAACTCGCCCTCTTGATAACTGTGTTGCTATGACACTGAATGTCCTAAGTCCCTCGAGTCCCCAAGCTCTCTCAGGAATGTCACTTATGCCCCTTAGAGATGGGCTGAAGTCCTGGTTGGCAACAAGGGAGAGAGCTAACTGGCTTCTGAGCTGGTCCCACATATCTGAGGTCATTAC
Source organism: Thryonomys swinderianus (assembly GCA_004025085.1). Lineage (NCBI taxonomy): Eukaryota > Metazoa > Chordata > Mammalia > Rodentia > Thryonomyidae > Thryonomys > Thryonomys swinderianus. Next base: position 37,989 of record PVIC010009147.1, on the reverse strand, counting down.
CAAATAATTTCCTTTCCTGTGGCTGCTTTGGTTTACAAGTAGAAAAAGGTTGTTACTCTAGGTGACTTGCATTTGTAACTCTTCCTCCTGGAGTCTGTATTTTAAAAAGTTCTCATTCTACTTTAATTTGAGTTTTAGCAGAAGTCTGGAATGAATAGGTCTAACACTAGAGATTAACGTTATTACAAATATTAGTGTCTAGTAAGTGGCTGGATTTGCCAGTGGTTATGTCATTAAGTCTTTCCTTGAACTTCAGAAGTCTGGCGCACTTTAGACCTTGGATGGCTGCTCATGTCTTTCCTAGAAGCTGCTAAGTGTGCAAATGAATTCTCTTTCATGAAATACTTCTATGGCTAATATGGGCCACTCAGCTTATCTCAGAGAGAAAATGCTTATCTCTGAGTCAAATGAGAGAGCTGCATAATGTGTCTTTCCTTTAAATTATGGTAAATCAGTGGTCTGTCCTTCTGAGAGGTCTCCTACATCTGAATGAAAATGGCTCATAGTGTGGAATGTCTAACGATGCTTGTCAGCAGTGCCAACACACTCTCAGTACTGTTATCATGCAGGGCAGCCAGTGGGAGCCTCAGATAGTTCAGATAGTTTTGCCCCTTGAGATCTTCTTGAGGTGCCTACATTAATTAGTCTATTCCTAACATTCACTTGAGATATGTATCGGGGAAAGTACTTTGGTAAAAGCATGCTTTAGAGCCTTCCGTGATGAATGAGAAAAATTAGATGGAAAATGTCCCCTTTGTTATCATTTGTGGGTAAGCCAGAGTACTTTGTGAAGATCACAAGAATGGCTGTTTTTCTGCTGAATATTTCTTAGCCCAAAGTCCAAACTCAACTTGCAGGGATTTGGAAAATCTGTAATTACAGCTGGTGTGCCAATTTGTATGTTTTTTTTCTGCTTTGCCTTCTGGAAGGATGTTGTCCTGGCTAAACCTAGAAAGCAATTATTTCTCAGGGTGTCCCCTATCCTTTCCAACTGAATCATGTGCAATGGTTGTTTTAAAAGGGAAGCTACTGCCATGCTTTGGGGAACCAAATTTTATTAGTTTGCAGGTCACTGTTGCAAGTCTCAATATTGAACGTCAGTACTGGTGACTACACATTCCCAAGTGCTACCCCACCCAACAGCTTCTTCAGGAAATATCACTCTGATGTGGGTTAAGTTTAAAACCAATGTTCAGCAGTGCCTATGAAGCCATATCTCCAGGAAGAAAATTTTAAAAGAAGGAGAAGGAAGAAAGAACTTACATGGAATAATGAAGGATGAAATGCTCTCTTAGAACTCTCCTCAAGGCATATTCTACAGTGAAATTATGATAAAGAACTTGCCTTTGAAAAGCTGACAAAGAGCTGAGCCGGGGATGAGAAGGAAGCAGGCACAGGGCAGGCTGCCGAGCCTCACCTCGCATCCAGTAAGTGGGTTCATCTTCGTGTCTTAAGATGAGGCAGCTGAGCAGGTGGAAGTCATTTTGAAGTTTGGCCTCAAAGCCTTGACTAGTGTACAAAAACAGGGCCTTCCCTCATATGCCATATGCCAGTGGGAGGAAGTTGACTTTGGTCAGTAGGAGATTAACGAGCACTTAGAAATGTCAGGGTCCTGAAAGCCTCAGCTAGCATATGAGGCTCAGTACGGCATCTCCTAACATGGTGTCATATATTTACCAAGCTTTGATGAAAATAAGGTTTTTGTACTGAGAGTGGAGCATGAGAGGTGAACAGGCTACTCACATCTGCTGCCACTATGCCATGCATCACTTGAACTTGCCTTCCTTACTGAATGTTAGCATGGATAGTCATGGTGGGTGGAAAATTCAGTTTACACCCCTCAACTGTTTGGCAGGAACTATTTATGTATTTAAAATTCATGAGAATTTACATACTTTACCTAAGTGCTATGTTCAAGAACTGAGGTATTTAAAATGAAGGGCATACTTAACTATTAGCTGAGACATGTGTCTACCCTGCAGAGTGGCTACAAGTACCTTATATTGTAGTGTATTTCACTAGCTTATTAATTACTATGTATGTTTAATCCAACTCTAAATCTCATGTGATTAAGGAAGTGAGGCAGGGAAACAGTACCTAGAAGTAATTATTCAAATGGCACGTTCATTCAAAATAATATACCAAAAAAATAAAGTTAGGTTTGAAGATGATAAATAGATAATCAACTCATGGTATTATGGAATTGTGAAGGACACAGAGAAGAACATAGTTATTAATTGGACATCTGCCACATTTCTTCACAATGTCCATGAATACTTTCCTAGGCAGGATGGGTCATTCATTTTATTTTGTATTTTGAATCTTAATGCTATACAAAGTAAATTTGATATATGTGAGTAATTAGGAGAGGATATGTGTATCTGCCATCCTGATGTGTCATTTTGATGAAGACATCAGTTGTTTTGTCACGGTCCCCCCAAACAACTTAGTGTTTCACCCAAGTTTCCTTGGCCTTTGTAGAAGTGCTGATAGTAAGTGTAACTTCCTAGAAGAGCAGCAGAAGTGAGAAGTAAGAGAAAAAGAGATCAGGTGATTCCTTTCTGTATCCTTTGAAATATCGATGGTGTATTATGTCTGCATCTGTAGGACCGTCTGGAAGTGTCCCAGGGCTGACCCAGCTCTCTCCCCTTTCTTGCATGTAATTCTCTAGAAATTACTGATGTGCTGGCTGTGTAGCATCCTGAGATCCAGAACTACCTGAAATAGCACAGACCTTTTCCTGTCCCTTCCAGGAAGGGTAGCATTTGAGTAAAGAGAGGCACTGCCCAATACAGCCCATGTTTTATTTTTATCGTACTTGGAGGTAGGATATCTTTAAAGAGACCCCTTGCTAAGTGATTCCTATTATCCCTGAGGTGCAGACCAGGGTGGAATGCCTTCCAGGGTCCCTTAGCTGTGGAGCAGTAGGGACTTGTTCTTGAGACTCTACCTATGCTCACAGCTCTCCTGAGCCTTGGGGGACTGGCCCTCAATAGATGCTGGGCTTCTGTCCTTTCTGCCTGTGAGTAACAAATCAACTCTATGTAACTTGTGTGTCAATTTCTTCTGTGTCACTGAAATTGCATAGTTGGGACCTGATAGACCGTGGCCTGCTGTGTGGGGTCTTTTTCCAAGACAGAAATGAGCCTGACTCTCATTTAGGTAAGTCTATCAGTTTTCCTTAAACAGTCATGTTCTGCTACGAGGTCTTGAAAATTCATGCCCAGCTGAGGCGAGTAGACACTAGTTTTCCCTCCTTCTCTTAACATCCACGAATTCTTTTATCTCATGTTTCCCTGTTGCTTTTCACGCTCAGATGTTGCTTGGAACACCTGCTGTCCAGCTAACTGCCATGGTTATTTTGGGGTTGTTTATCCTGACATCTGGAATGATAACATTCAACTTTTGTCACAGCTGAGGCTGTGCATGTTCACAAATATGGGCTGGTGGAGATGGCCATTCTGAGGATGGTCAGAGGGTGGCCCCATGTCAGGATTACTCTGATTTATTTGAGACACTTTCCACTACTCTGTTCAGAGATTGATGTGAGAATTTACTAGATTTGGAAGACTTGGTTGCTCTGGAATTTCAATTTTCTCCTTTTTAATGAAATGTCACAGCCGTGGGGTTAAATTAGCTATTGGAGTTTTATGGTGTATGAAGTTTGAGAAGATGAGGGAATGGAATAGGAAACACAAAATAATTAGCTATATATTTATCCTCTTAACTTTCTCCTTGGTGACTATAGAAAGGCAGATTGACAGTTACATCGGGGAACTCAATTCTAATCCAGTTGCTGGCCAACTTGACTTTTGCTTGAGTAGTCAATCACTTTCTCTAGGCTTTACTTTTCGTGTTTTATCAATAGGTATGTTGAGCTGGATGTTAGCCTTGGAAATGATCATCTAGGAGCTAGCTTTCCCACCCTTTTCAAACCGGGTGCATGATTATATATTTATTATTTTGTTTGGGAAGAGGTCCAAAACTATCACCCAATTATAAAGAATTGTTTAAAAAATTATGAAACACTGTACAGGATGGTCTCCACAAACCATTCCAATTTGAATATTCCAGGATTTTAGAGCTAAGAGAAGGATTTTGTAACTAAGAGAAGTGGACCTCAGGTGATACCTACTGCCTCTTGAGGTCTTCCTAGCACCAGTCCATCTGGACACTGTGCCTTTTATAAACTCCTATGACTCATTAAATTATTTGTTCATCAAATATTTACTATGAAACAACACATAGATTGAGTACTTACGTGCCAGACACTTTCAAAATGGCTCAAATAAGTCACATTTCAAGAGCTAACATGTAATTTCTAATTTCTATGTGCCTTCAGTGCCACTAATGCCATAACTTTTAATTTTGGCTGGGAATTTTTAAATCAGTGGGGAGTCAGTGAAGCTTTTCAAGGCCTCTGACTGGACTGGCTAAATCAGAATTCCTGGGAGTTAAGATAGAAGTGTTTTATAAAAATTTCCCCTACCCCCAGATGATTTCAATGTGTATCCAAGGTTGAGTTGTTGGTTCAGATGGTGATCCTTGCCCCACAAAAGACTTGATTAGGTAAAGAAAACACAAAAAATGATTGGAGAATTCAGATATAGGTGTCTACAACTATTGTAAAAGTGCTTTCTAGGGCATTTAGAATAAAACATAAGCCATGTCTACAAGACTTTAGATGGTCTACAGCCTGGCAACATTTGTTTATTCAGTAATACTGATTGCATGCCTAGTATCATACCACACAAGGTCTTAGACAAGAAGGATGGAATGTTCAGCTTGCATATTGGCAGAAAAGGCACATTGTTAATATGTAATGACATGTATTCATAAGAGGACTTCAGACAGTATGAAGGGCTGTATGGAAAACAAATCAGGATAGTGGACTTGAGAGTGAAGGGGTGGTGGTGAGCTCACCTAGGTGAGTTGTTCAGGGAAGTTCTTTCTGAAGAAGCCAACTTATAGCTGAAATTTCAATGTCCAACAGCCAGGCTTGTGAAGATCTGAGGAAGATGACTAGGCAGATAGACTTGTATATGCAAAGGCTTTGAATAGCAATAAGCCTGACAAAAGGCCCTGGCAGTTAGAGTAAAATGGAAAAGAGGAGGCATGAAAGTGAGTGAAAGTCAGGTGACTTATGGTTTGAATTTTATTTTGAAGGCCCCATTAGAACTTGCACCACGGGTCTCATTTCACAACTGAGCATTTACTATCAAATGTCAATACTAAAAGGGGAAGCAGTACTTGCTTTACATAGTACTATTTGACCAAACCTCAGTTAGCAAACAGTCTTGCAAGGCAAGAACACAGTTCCTGTGCACACAAGTTTCACCAATACCATGCAAAGTGAGGGTGGATTGTTTTGCCTTTAGTCTTGCTTCTTAATTTAACTATGACAAGTCATCTAGCTAGGACGAAGAGACCTTCAGATAAAGATTTATAGTTCTCAACCATTCACTCCTTCTGTCTAATCTGTGTACCAATGGGACAAATAGAAAACCTCTTCCCCCACTGACTTTGTGTTTGCCTATATGACTGGCTTCAACCAATAGGACATGAGTAGTCTAGACATTTACCTTGTTCCAAGCAGAAGCAGTAATTGGGTGTGTTCTGCTCAGCTGATCTGTATGGCTCTTGAATTCTGTGCACTGCAAACCCAGAGGCCAGCTCTTCCTTCATCTTGATCTACAGGCAGACACACACTGTTGAGCTGAAGTGAGTCACTTGGAGCCCAGCAGCATTGCTCAAAGAACAGGTCAACTCACTATTGTGCAGTGTAGCCAAGAAATAAACATTTACTGCTGTAAGCTACAGGGTAAGAGATTGTCTGCTACTGTCAACTACAAGTTGACTAGAACAGTATAGAATGTGCTGAAAATATAGTATGCATAAATTTTGAAATATTTGGTAGCTGATTAAACATGATTAGAAACATGGTCTTTGGACCGAAGCTGCTTGGGTTTAAAACCCAGCTGTGATATTCACTGGGAATATGAGCAAATTATTCAACCTTTTCGTGCCATGCATAAAAGTGTATCATGTAGTACACATCTTTAAAAAGTTTTTGTGAGGATTAAATTAGATTATATATATGAATTGGTGTTTACATGCCAATATATTTTTCTTAAAATTGTGTGATATATGTAGTATTTGTGATATATGTATCACATATATATGATATATATGTGACATAATACACACATATACATATATATATTCTTCAATATTTACCTTAGTTTTTTAGACAATACGGTAGTCTTTACCATGCTTTTTTGTTTTTATTTCTTTTGTGTGTTAAAGTGACTTCTTACTTCACAAGAAGTCAGAATACCTTTTTGTTGAGAGCTTAAGATCTTCTCAGTAGAATCAGTATTTTCCCATAATCAGTGGACCTGGCTTTTATTCTCTCTTTTCAAGTCAAAGATGAAACAGTTCACCTGAACCATGTTGTACAATATATATGTGACATTTTATAAAGTGGAGCATACTTTGATTACATGGAAAATGATTAGCAAATAGGGAGTTAAAGGAATATCCAATAATTGAGGAAATTTTGAAATTGGAAATTATGAATATATGCTGAAGAGATTCTCAGATTTAATAAAAGTGCTGAACACTCATCTTAAAACCAAGAAGCAACAAGAATCAAACATCTTTTTTTTTTTTTTTGAAAGAAAGTCTCATGTAAGTCAGGCTGACTTTGAACTCACTGTGTCTCCCAGGCTGGTCTCAAACTCATTGCTGTCCTCCTGTCTCAAGTCCCCAGAGTGCTCAGATGATTGACCAGGCATGCAGCACCACACCCAATTTAAACACACTTTCTTATCTTGGAGGAAAACCAAAATCTTTGAAAGTCAGTAAATCTATCCACAGAAACAGTTCTCCCTCACTGGTGATACTAGTTCATTTAAGTTTCTATTAAATATATATCTTTGTGTACAGCTCAATTAAGTGTTTGCAGTGCACCATAAAGTCTAACATAGGCTAAAAGTTTTCCTTATATTCCTTTATTTTTAATGGGTACCGCATTAAGCCATCTAGCAGTGCTTTATACATGATTCCTAAATAGGTATTTGCTCTTTCTTTGCCTCTCAACATTTTCAAAACATTCCTTGTTGCTTGAAATATTTTTAAATTAAAAAATGTAGGCCTTTTATCAGAGCTCATTCTGTGAAAATGCAACAAATGATTGTGGGTTTTCTTGGAAACACCATCAGACAGTGGATGCGAACAAAAGTGGGAAACTTACTGGGTTTAGCCCTGTGATGAATTGTCATTTAGTAGGTTTGTTTTAGCAGTACAGACTTTTTCAGGGGCACTGGAAGCCTTGAGACCAGGGAGAGTTGTTTCTGAGTATGTTTTACTGCGATTGGTCAACTTCAACTTTAGTTGAACTGATGACAAAGAAGTAGTACCAAACTACATCTCTTGGGGAGGAGCATTGGTTCTGTGATCCCTCTGAAGCCCAGAGCTGCAGATGCTGAGTCCTTTATGTGCAATGGTATAGTAGTTGCATAAACCTATTCATATTCTCTCATATGCTTTAAATCACTCCTTGGTCATTGTAATAATACAATGTAAGCACTAAGTAAGGAGGTGTTATTGTATATTGTTTAAGGAATACTGGCAATAACAAAAATCTATACATGTTCAATGCAGATACAATTTGTTTTCAAATATTTTTAACCATGGAGGTTTGAATCTGTGGTTGTGGAATCCACAGGTAGAGAGTACAGTTGTCTTTACACAAGTGGTCTAGGTCTCATGCTCCTCATCCCTACATTTCCCAAGTGTTCTTGGAGAAAACAGAGAATAAATGCTTTTCTCTTGCAGTATCTACCCAGTGCAGTATAATGTGTTGTGTTTTACTGTCATATTTCTTTCATTTCATCCCATCTTTTTCTTTTATCCCATCTTTCCTTGATTTTCATTATGCTATCTACTTGAGGAGTATTAGAACTTTATTATATAGAATGGCTTTTGATTTATTATAGACATATGGTAAAGGATATCAGGGAGAGGGATAGGCTAGTAAAAGGGAAGGATAATAGTTCCATTTGCAGGGATGGGGAAAGATCTTGTAGGAGTGAGGATGGCACCTCTTTTGGGTCCTTTTACGGTTCTTTCTGGTCATAATCAGGACAACTTCCACATGTCACGGTGCTGTGGATGTGTTATTTGGTGGGTAGTATGATCAAGCCAGAGGCTGCCTGGCAGTCACTCTGGTGGCCATGTCAGAACCAGCCAGCCTGGACAGCCTGCCCAGCCTACAGTCTTCCTGATAACCAGGATTAGAGTAAGGTAAAAAGTCAATGAGATCCACTAGGTTATACAAGCTTTGGGTAATGTTTTACTCCCTAGTTTTAGCACCTATGTACACTTTTTTAGGGAACTTACTAACTCCAAGATCCTCTCTGATTTCACATTTGTCTTATCAGTGATATTTTCCTCTCCCCACACTACTTTTCATCTAACAATCTACAAGCGTGAGTGTGCTGAAGGTGGGAATTCTGTCTCGTTCTGCTCACAGCTATTTTCTGTGCCCAGCATGGTGCCTGGCATGGAGTGCACGATAAATGTTATATCAGTGACTATGTCACAGGGTGTTTTGTTTTGTTTTGTTTTTGGTTAATAGAGAACTACTCCGGTTGGTCCAGGCAAAGTGAGATTTTCTGTAGATGCAGCAGAATCATGGGAATTTGAGCCATCCAGAAGAAGTTTGGGCTGCGCTTCCTGAAAGGGAAGCTCCCTGAGGACTGAGATGCCCTTGGGAAGTCTCACTCTCGTTCAGCTTTTCCATGCCCCTCAGTGTGGTTCCAGTCTCCTTTTCCTGTAGCTGCCTCTTAACGTTATTTGCACAGGAAACAGAATCGCCTCCACCCCGGCACTGGGCTGCCTCATCACTCCCATAGTTTCGTCGCCATGGTCTCTGCCTATCCATTTCTCACTCCTAAGAGGATAACTGGATTGACAGAGCTCATCTGTTCAACCAGCTTCTGCAAGTCACAGGTGGCCAAGTCACCAGCCTGTGATGGGACATGCTCAGGTGGGTAGTCAGACCTGGTCTGCTCAGCTAGGGCTGGCACGGGCCGAACACCCGCTCAGTATGAAATGTTGTCTAGGGGGAGCAGGTGTCAGACAGAACCCACCTCCTTTAGATGGGAGTGTGAGCTGGTGAACAGATCAGTCAGTCAGGGGCCCTGCAAGGAAAAGACAGTCCCGGCTGGGGCAAGTTTGACAGGGGCCTTGTTGCAGGGGTGGGTCCAAGGATAAGGACCTACAGGGGAGTACAGCACAGGGACCAGGAAAACAGAAGGATGAGCAGAGGCATTAGCAGGAGTCAGGGAGCTGTGTGTGGACCTGAGGGGGCTGGCAGGGCTGCAGGGCACCGGGGGCACGGGTGGACAGATGCCCGATACTCCCCCGCTTCCCACCAGCTGGACCCAGCTGGAAGACGCAGCATGGGGAGCACCCCTGCGGTCACCGAGGCCAGCCTGCCGGGCAGCGAGAGGGACGCCACGGGCAGATGCACATGGCCAGCTGAGGACACAGAACGGAGGAGGGCGCCAAGCCCGGGCTTTCACGGTCACTCAGAGGCAGAAATCACACTGCCGTGCAAGTCTTACTTGGGGGCTTTGGGGATGAATCATAAAAAGTATTTCATGGAAAATAGATCTCTGGTATATGTAGATGGGAGTGATTTACCCTCAGTTTGATTATTGTGGATGTAACTGGGCAGTCTCTAGGTATATAGGGAGTGGCCAATTGTTCAGTGGGTTTTCAGAGGCCTCTCTGCCTTAGTGTGCTCTGTGCACTTATAGATGCCGCCATGGCTGTCATATTTTTGGTTTAAGACAAAAGTGTTTTTATTATAAAATGTATGTGTCATATGTATGTGTGTGTATGCGTGTGTGCATGCATGCACGTGTGCGTGTAGTCCTCCTCTGTATCCAAGGGGGACGGATTCCATGGGAGCTATGGATAAAGAGGACCGGCCATGCAGAGTGCATGAATACACATTTACATGTATTATACATCAGATGCCTGTACACACCAGCTACGGAAACCTCAATAAGTGTTAAGTGCACATTCCCGTTCAAGGAAATGGGCCGAAGGAAGTGAACCCGGGGAGGCAACAGCAGCAGTGGAGAGGCTCTGCTCTCAGCTAAACGGAGTGTCCTTTTCCGTCTGTGTCTGATGCCCACCCGCGGGGTCGGCACAGTTCAGACCCGTGCTGAGGCCCCCACCATGAAGCTCCCGGCCTGCTGCCCAAAGCCCGTCTTCTCAGCGGTGGCTCCACTTCGCTGGGCGACTGCTGCGCTTGAAGCCCTGCTGAATGCGTTTGCAACTGTTGCCTCTCGTCCTCGTGACCTCCTGAGATGGAGGATTCGTGTCTCTGGCTCTCTCGTTGGGAGAGCAGGCATCGCGGTTGGTGGGGGACCGATACTCACCTCTCGTCCCGGGCTGTTTCTTCTCCCGGCTTCCAACCCATGCGACTTGACCTCTTAGTGAGTGTGCGTTCAAAGTCAATCGCCTTCACCCTTCTCTACTTCTGTTGCCACCTCATCAGCCCTTTTTGAGGAAGAGTGAACTTCCTTTTCCTTCTTTGTCCTTCCCAGCGCATGCATGTTGCTAAACACAGAGCAGGAAGTGTCGACCGGCCAGTGGAGCCCTCATCGATGCACAGGCGGCTCTCTCCCAACCTTCAGGGGTGAAGACAGGAGCCCTGGTTTCTTCTTGGCCTTTTCCTAATCAGTTCTCAATTGACTCCTTTAGGGATCATCTCAGGAACTGAAGAGAGACCTTAACAGAGGGCGACCGACATTAGGAGTTTCTTTCCTTGTCATTAGGAGTTTCTTTCTCATTCGATATTCTAATAGTGTGTTGTGTCACCACCTAAGAAAACAGCGAGGCTTTCCTCTGCTTCCGGGAGAAGCTGCTGGGACAGCTGGAACTGTTCTGAGAGCCGGCTAGCAGCCAGTTGATTTACGGCTCCGGGTCAGCCCAGTGCTACCACTAGATAGCGCTGTGACCATAAATTTAGACTCTCCACCCTTGATTAATAAGAATGAACCGCTCTCAAAATACACAAAGAGGTTTCTCAACAGGATTATTTGGTGTGGAAAGGTACCTCCCAGGATTAAATTAAGAGCTTTTAGAAACAGTTGGTGGATGGAACAATTTAAATCATTTTTGTGTTTTCTTAATTCCCAGTAAGATGATTAGCCTGCAAGCAGAAAATTGGTGAAAATCCTCTGAAAAGAGTAAAATTGCTGCATTAGTACCTCTAATAAAGCAGCAATCATTTTCCTTCCCTAGTTTCTCCCGCCTTTTAATCCTGAAATATAATCTTGCCACCTGGGCAAATGGAAATTTGAACTTATTTTTTTAAAATAGCTAGTAAATGATACCAGCAAAATGGTGTGGATTAGATTAATGCCTAAATAGTTGAAAGGAATTAAGCCATTAAAGATACTTTCTTTTTTCATGGTTTCCCTTTTGGATGTAGGAAATTTAGTCAGAAAGAGCACCTGGAACTTGTGAAATGGGAGAGCATACGGCCAAAGTAGTTTTAAAAGTAAAAAGTATATGCATGTATTAAAATATCACATGCAGGCCAGGGATTTAACTCAAGTGGTACCGTGCCTACTTTGGAAGTGCAAGGGTCAGCATTCAATCCCGGATACGAGAGGGGAAAAAATCACATGGACTCACTTTAATGTGTACAATGAATGAATCCATGCTAGTAAAAATAAAATAGAATGTGTAGCTACACTGTGAATGATATTTTCATTACATTTGCCTTACTGAGTATGTAGGATTTTTCTACTGAGCTGTGATTTTGACAGTTATCCAGTAATGTTGTGTTTAGGTGAGAAGGTAACACTGACCAAACATGAAGGGGGGAAGGAATTCAACAGACTCTTTAAATGAATTAGGTATTTTGACCCAGAGAAATGAGACAGCCTGTGAAGAAAGAATGGATATCTGATTTCTATCCTAGACCATTTATAGTGTACAAAAAGAAATAGTACATCACCATCTCCCAGGAGGGGTTTGTTTAAGATCTAATGAAGCATGTGTCAAAGAGTGTAGGGAGAAGCATAGCATGTACCTGTTGCTAGTAAGCTGCACTTTGAACTCATTGAAAGGTCATTGGAAAGTGTCAGAGGAATAATGTACTTCCAGCTTGATAAAGTGGAGTAGAGAGGCGTGGTTGGGTCATGCCTAGGAAGATGACATTTTGGGGGGGATATGGCTATTAAGAGATATATGGTACCTCCAAAGAATCAGTGAACGAAAGAAGAGTTGGGATAAGTTATCTTGTTGAAATAGCATCCCCCAGTAGACCCTAACTTTAGGGTGAAACTTACCTTTCCTTATGGATACCAGTTCACTTTTACAATTAGGAGGACATTTGACTTGAACTTTAGTTTTCTGTTTTTAACCCTCCAACCTGAGGCTCCTGTTTTAAAAGCACAATACCTTGCACCAAGGAGCTCTTGCTCAGGGTGAGCCATTTTTATCTGCTCAGTGGCTCTATGTAAAATAGATTTTTATTAAAAAGGAGGCCCACCGACTTTTCCCTCTTTGAGTAGTTCCTGTTTTGGAAACCAGCATATGGTGTTTCCATACCATGGATCGGGACACAACTGTTTCTGGAACACAGTGCGAGAGGGGAGCCAGTGGTCATTGGGTCTTTTCAGCCAGCTGCAAGACCAGGGTGTATTTTCTCCTGAGGCTTTAGTTTCTCCCTCTGTGAAATGCAAGTATTATTCCCTGGTGGTATAGAATGGTAAGTACAAGGGAAGATTCTCACAAGTGCAGAAGATGATGTGAAAACAAAGATGACTGTTATCTTTATGAAAAGCTACCTTAGACATTAACATTGTCTTCATTTAAATGCCTCCTACCGACCTCTGGAGGAACAATCTTGTTTCAGCACTGGCTAAAATTCATTTTCGTGACCTTTGAATCCACTGCCTTATGAAACTAGTGTTTATCAAGTGTCTATAATGCACCCGGTACTATTTGAGACTCTTTCTTTTACCAAAAAGCAAAAGAGATTCAAAGATACATGAATAAGTTCTTTAATAATTTCATTATTACACAATTATTTCTTCCTTTTTTCCTTCTTAGAGGTGCAGAAATATAGAAAACTGGTGGTGAGAAAGGCATTATTGTAAAATATTTAAAAAGCCTATATGGTTCCTCATTAAAGTTATCCAATTGCATCATTGCCAAATGACTCACCCATAACTCAGCCGTGTTTCCTCCGGCATCTTGGCTGCATATGGCCCTTTACTGGCCTCCTGGGTGCTGTCTGGGCCCTATCTCTTGAAGCTGGCAGTGCCCACTGGAATAGTGAAGGCAGCAGTGGCAGCAGAGGTGCTATTTCCAATGTGGCTGCTGCTAGATTTTAAGTATTCTAATTAATTGCAGTTTTTAATTGTGCAAGTTCTCCAGGGTTTGAAATGAAGGGCACTGGTTTTGGAAAAGGAAAATCAACCAGCAGCTGTTCAAATTTGTGTGCTTTTTTTTTTTTTTCCTCTTGTGAACCAGGTCCACACAGCTTTTAGGAGGTGCTAAGGGTAGGGATTTGGCCTCTGTTGTCTAAGGAAAGATTGTTAAATTTGAGGTTAAGTTCAAGGTTGAAAACAAAAGATTGAGTAATCACACACACAAATAATCCAAAAATGGGACTTGTGTGTGCTGTGATTGAAGTGCTGATTCTGCGGAAGCTGCCTGAACACCAAGAGAAGAGGTCAGGGCACCTGATAATTATCGCAGCCCAGTTTCCAGGACCAGAGAAATGTGGGAAACTAGAAAGAGATCAACTGAAGGTCTCCGTGGACTTTGATATCTGCTGGACCTGGTCCAGAGGTGGCTGGCAGATCAATCCTCAGTTTTGCTTTCCTGCCTGCCTGCAACATCTCCCAAGCACACTTCGTAGAAGTAGAGTCTCCACAGGCCAGCAAGGCTGTGAGCAACAGCTGCTTTCCAGGGTTCCCGAGCCGTGTACAGTGCTCTGGGTTCCCACTCCTCTCATGCTCCTGGACTGTGCTGCATGCTCTGCGCCAAGAAGTTGTTTTGAGTCCTGTGGACCCAGCTGGGTCCCTTAGCTTTTGCATCTGTGTCACGAGCCGTTTGTTTGCAATGGTTTAATTGTCTCACCCCCTGTCGGGGTATGATCTTTTAGGTCAGGTACCCCAGTACTTGGGACCATTAGGTATAAAGGAGATGTTCAGTCAGTATTTGCTGAAAACATACAAGGAACTAAAGAAGTGCTCCCCCAAATTTAGTCATTTGAATGCTACCTGATTTTTGGTATCTTCTAAGGACCCCCTTGTAATTTAACAATGTTTTGTTTTGTTTTTTTTGTTTGTTTTTTTTGAGACAGGGTCTCGCTTTGTAGTTCAGGCTGGCTCTGAGCTCACTATGTAGCCCAGGCAAGCCTTGAACTCAGAAATCCTCCTGTCTCTGCCTCCCGAGTGCTGGGATTACAGGCGTGAGCCACCATGCCTGGCAAGATGGGTGTGTTTCTTAAAATATAAAATAAGGTATTACTCTGCCATAAAGAATGACAAGTTTCATTCACTTATGTGCAAATGGATATACCTTGAGGACGCACTAATAAGTGAAATAAATAGATCACAGATATGTAAATACCATAGATTTTCTCTGGTATAAGAACCTGTAGATAGCCGGGCGTGGTGGCTCACGCCTGTAATCCCAGCACTTGGAAGACAGAGACAGGAGGATTGCTGAGTTCAGAGCTTGCCTGGGCTACATAGTGAGCTCAGAGCCAGCCTGAACTACAAAGTGAGACCCTGTCTCAAAAAAAAAAAAAAAAGAACCTGTAGATATAAATGAGTTCTAGAATGTATGATAGATTTTTGTAAAATAGGAAATATTCAAAGGGATTGTGGTGGGGGAATGTAATGAGGGGAAAAATAAATATGACTCAGAAAGAAAAAGGAATAACATGTATATATGGGGTGGGGGATTGTGGGTAGGTAGGGATATGGGTAAAAATAAGAATTAACTTCTGTCATATAATGGTACAAATTCCCCAATATTGAGTGTGATTGTGAACTGTATATAATATGTACCTGGCTGGGCATGGTGGCTCACACCTGTAATCCCAGCACTTGGGAGGCAGAGGCAGAAGGACTGCTGAGTTTGATGCTTGCCTAGGCTACATAGTGAGCTCAGAGCCAGCTTGAACTACAAAGCGAGACCCTGTCTCAAAAAAAAAATTTAAAAAATGTACCAATAAAGAATTCAATAAATACAGAAAGAAAATAAAAGAGCATGTATAAAGGGGGTGAGGAGGGGTGGGTGGGTAGGGATATGGGTAAAAATGAGAATTAACTTGTGTCATATACTGGTACAAATTCCCCAACATTATACGTGATTTTGAGATGTATATAAATTGTACCAATAAAGAATTCAATTAAAAAAAGAATTCAATAAAAAAAAAGAAATTGTTTCCCCAACTTCTTCTGCTGAGTCTGTTATTTGTATACAGGAAGACTATTGATTTTGAGTGTTGACCTTATGCCCAACTACTGTACTAAATCTACCAATTGTGTCCAGTCTTTTGACTATACTTTCAGGATCCTCTATATAGAGTATTATGTCATCAGAAAATAGTAACAGCTTAACTTCTTCCTTTTTTATCTTTATTCGTTGCATTTCTTTCTCTTGACTAACTGCTGTGGCTAGTATTTCCAGAAGTATATTGAACAGGAGTAGTGATAGTGGGCATCCTTGTTCTGATTTAGTGTGAAAGGTTTAAACTTTTTAGTATGATGCTGGCTATTGCTTTTTCATGAACAGCTTTTATCAGTTTGAGATAAAGACCATCTATTCCAATTTTCTGTAGGGTTTTAATCATAAATGGGTGTTGGAGCTTGTCAAACAGTTTTTCTTCCCTCTTTTGAGATAATCATATGTGTTTTGTCCTTGACTCTGTTAACACAGTGTATTACATTTATTGATTTACATATGTTGAAACCATCCTTGCATCCCTGTTATGAATCCAACATGTCAGGGTGCTTGATCTTCTTGATTGTCCTCTATATTTTGTTTGCCATTATCTTTTAGAGGACTTTTGTATCCATATTTTTTTAAATTAATAATTATTTGCTTTAGAGTGATAATTTTCTCCATTTCAGGATAAAGCCATCCTAGCTTAAGTTTTCAGGCTAGTAGTTTGAATTGTTCTTTCCTTAATTCTCTTTATTTTCCTTTCTATTGGGTGATTTTTTTGTTGTTGTTGTTGTTGATGAGTTTTGGTTGGCTGGGGGAGGGGTAAATTTGTTAACAACTTCTAGAGAAATAAAGGACTCAGTACTTGGGTTTGCCAATGTAATTTTGCCCATGGTCACCCATTTCAGTATTCAAGCAACACACTCAATAGCTCTGTAAAATATTAGGAAAGTAAAGGGGTGACCACTACTCTGCGGTCACAAGACTATGTTCAAATCCTGCCTCTGTGTTCACAGTTTAGTACCATAGGTCTTTTCTGTTCTTTACTTTTCTTTTCTAAAGTAAAAGAAGGGTTGCCACATTTGCTGTCTTCCATTCACACAGGGTTATTGTAAACAGTAGGACAGAGTAGCCTCTCCTGCTCCCACTGGCACCATACCTGATACCTGGCCTATCTGTGCTTGTGCTGTAAATGTTGACTGAGCAGCTGCCCTGGTCTCTCTTCTGTCAGCCTGAGGCCCACTGGAACATGATGAAGTGTCTCTGGATATGTCAGAAGAATGTGGAGTTGAGGTCAAGATGTGCAGGACTTCAGACCCTCGAAGTAATTATACATTAAAGTTGACATTGACTATAATATTTCTCTCACCCTTTAAATGGGAATGAGCAAAACCCACAATATTTAGCTGTTGTATTCTAAATTTTTCTATGCTGGTTCCATAGCTTTAAAAATCCCTTAGAGCAGGCTGTGAGTCAAATCTTGGGCAGTATCTGCCAGACTTGTCTAAAAGCCAAATAGGAGCCTCTGGGCCAAGAGTGGTTTTGGCCCAGAGAGACCACAGCACCTCACATCGAACAGGGAGGGGAACCCACAGCTATAAAGCAGAAAGGAGAGCACAAAAAGAGACATTGAAGTCAGGATAACCCAGAGGGAGTTTCAATGGAGTCTGATACACAAAGGCTCAAATTCTGGAATCTTAGGTTGGATTGTTGCCTCCAAGCACAGAGGTGACACTCCCAATGATACAGTGACCCCATTTTGCTCTGGAGAGACATGGGTAGGTATCACAAGACTCATCTGACCAGGTCTGAATGGCAGCCTCTGTTTAAAGACATACTGGACCAGCCAGGATAATGTAGGCTGTCAGGAGAGCCCTGACAAGAACAGGAGAGCCTGGAGCTCACCTGGCGTGTCCAGAGGTTCATGTCACAAGCTTCTTCTTTTCCCCTTCCTCATCCCAAAGCCAAGTGATGTCACTGTGATAAATAACCACAAAAAGCATCCTGACCTGTATAAATCTAGCCTCATTACTTGTGCTTGGTTTGGAACCTTTGTCATCACAGATCACGGCTCATCCAAACACATGCCTGAACTCAGCTCTTGACCCGTAGTGTTATTAGTGAATTATGTTTGTTGGAGATGAAGGTAATATATTGTCAGCAGCCTAGTGAGCTGGAGGAGAGGCACGGGCTATTCTCATAGGACCTGAATGAAAATATGAGATCTAATATTTCAGCAAGTGCCAACCCCCATCCAGAACCATTGCAAAACTGGTTATTAGGGCTGCTACTGGAATCTTGGCACATTTTTCTGCTTTGCCACTGAAACCTATTTGTAAAATTATGTTGTGGCAGTGTACTAGAATGATACTAATCATGTCCAACTCTGTGATTTCTTTCACACAGGGGACTGTGTGTTGGTAACCAACTCTAAGCCTATCTAAAAAATCAATTTATTTCTCTCTGTGACTCAGGGTGGTATTTCTCCTTTAAAAATCTCACATTTTGATTACAGTTGACTCTTCTTTAGTCTAGAGATAAAGTCAGACCAGAAACTATCAGTCTGAGAGATATTTCCAGTTTATATTCTTGGTTTTGAGTTTATCTATATAGAAAGAATTAAGTGAGTAGGAAGTATAGGATGAATGTGCTTTGAAGAAGAATCAAATCTGACTTTAGGTAATTGGTTTAATTACATGAAGTGGGTCTTGTCTTTTCTTATTAAAATTGGGGTGGGGGAAAGGAGCTTAGTAACTCTTAAAAAGGGTAAAAGCTCAAACAATGCCATAAAATATGCAAAGTAAAATACCATCCACTTGAGCCTCAGGCAGTAGTTATCTGATTGTTTTTTTCATTTGGAGTCAATGAGTGTGGAATGCATTAGAATGTAAGCTCTGTATTTTATATTTTGTCCCGTTCTGTTCTGTACTGTATAGACAGCTACCATAGTCTGGTAGTAGGAGTTAAATGCATAGCTGATCCTCTGCATAGGTCAAAGCTGGGCCCCTGGCCTGTTACCTAGGAAAAGAGATAAAAAGAGGAAAACGACAACTCCAGACCTCAGCAGTCGTTTAAGTAGAACAAATGGGATAAAATAGGAATTAATGGAAGTTGCCTGGGCTTCACAGGGTGTTGTTTCTAAAGACTAAGTGGACTGGGTTCATGTTTGATCTTTTCCTCTAGAAGAAACAAAAGGAATATCCAAACCTGTTTGAGGAAATGGGCACATTATGGGGCATTAGAAACTAAGAAAAGTACCCTGTGTAGTGAATTACCTTCAAATTTAGCAGTTTAAAGAGCAGGCAATTATTATTTCACAGTTTCTTTGAGTCAGAAATCCAAGAACATCTTTCCTGGGCAGTTCTGGCTTGAGCTGTGTCATTACACTGCAGTCCAGCAGTTACCCCTAAGCTTGGGTAGGGGAATTTATTTTCTAACTCATTCACATGGGTGTTGGCAGGCTTGGTTCTTCACTGGATGTGTACTGAAAAACCTCTTTTCCTCCAGGTAGACTTCTCCCTAGTCTGCCTGAGTATCCTTAGGACATGGCCTCTCCCTAGTGAGTGATTCTAAAAAATGATCTCCAGGCAGAAACTACATTCTCTTATAACTTAGTCCTAGACTTAAAATGCAATAGTATTTTGTAACCTAATCCCTAAAGTGACATACCATCACTCCTGCCATATTTTATTGGTCATTGTACCAATTCTGTGGGAAGAGGCCATAGGAGTGCATGGGATTCAGGTGATGATGATTGTGCATCATCTTGAAGGTTATTAGAGAAATGAACTGCACCACATCTAGCTGGCCAGAACTAGAGCCAGAGGTGCCAAGTCTACTTTCTATGGACTCTGTTAGGGCCACTTGGTCTTCTCTTTGCAGTATCCCTGCCACTTTCTGCATATCTGTTCTATACTCTTCTACTTTTTTTCATTGATTTCTTCTTATTTCATCATTGACTTCCATGTGCTCCTCAAAAGTTCAGTCCCATTCATGCTCACATGACTGTATTTTTCCTTTTCAATTACTGCTTCAGTTACTTCTTTCTAAATTTCCACAAGAAAAATCTAATTGTTTCAACTTATTATTTTTTTTAATGTCAAATCATAGGTCAGAAATCAGTCTGTAGTGGAGAAAACAGTTGGGTCAAATGACTGTCTTGGGATCACCAGACACATTAGGGGCTGAGATTTAATGGTTCCCAATGGGAAATCTGAGGCTTGAATGTCTGAGGTAGGATCTAGGTGTCCTAGAATCCTGGTAGACAGAGCACACTCTGACATGGTTAGAACATGGAGTCTGCATTCAGCCAAACTAGGGCCTTAGTTCCCAACTTACTTACTACACTTACTTAGCTAAAGTGAATATAAAAAGATAAGGGGTTATATATTAGCTCTGTAAAAAGGAAGTAATAATAGGCTAGCACTTGGTAGGATTGTCACCAAAGTTAAATGCGATTATATATGCAGTATGCTTGATACAGTGCTGGAAATATAATAAACTTCAGTAAATGCTAGCTATAATTTCTAATGCTACAGTTTATTAGGTAATATGCCTGGGGCCCATACATGGAGGTAAAGAGATATCTTTACCAGTTTCATTCATTCATTGGACAAATATTAATTCATACTACTTTTCTATTGGAATTTACTTTATGGTCATAACATATGCATTGACGCTGTACCTATTGTTGCTACATTATCAGATCAGTCAGAAAACTGTTTGAACCTTTCTTCAGTTTTTACAAATTTCCCACAGGTATCCAGATTCCTTTGCAATGTTCTCTGAGTTTCACAGATAACATCTTTGTCTCCATTACCAGAGGTAACAATGGGTAATGGAAAAAAGTCCTAGACTTGGCACAGGAAGATGTGGCTTTGAATCTTGGCTTTGCTACTACCTGGCTGGCAAGCTACTTGTATTCAC
The DNA here is from genome assembly GCA_004025085.1 of Thryonomys swinderianus. NCBI lineage: Eukaryota > Metazoa > Chordata > Mammalia > Rodentia > Thryonomyidae > Thryonomys > Thryonomys swinderianus. The sequence goes on along the minus strand of PVIC010009147.1, from coordinate 17,562 downwards.
TGAACTAGTTTTCTCCTTTATAAAAGTGGTTACAATAAAACTTACCTCATTTCACATGAGAGGCTATAGGGTGTGGTGAGGAACACAGACTCCAAAGCCAAACCATTGGGTTCAAGTTCTGGGTCTGCCTTTCGCAAGCTGACTTTGCACAAGTAACTTCACTGCCCAGTGCTTTGATTTCTTCACCTGCAACATGAGATAATTAAAATAGCCTGTGCCCATGGGGTTGGGTTGGGTGGGCCCAGTGGGCTGGTGTAAGTAGAACCCAAGGAGCAGCCTAACACACAATAATCACTGCATAAATGCTATCTGTTCTTACATAGGTTTGTGTCTGATTCTAAGAACAAGTAACATTTTGCTGATTGGAGAAACACAGGAAGTTGTAAGTTCCTCATTCTCAGTCTTTCCCTAGAAAAATTTGGAGCAATCTCCTCTCTCTTGCAATGTCAGGGTAAAGTGTTCTGGGTTGTTATCACATGCCTCTATCTATCATTAGCTTTGTGAAAAGGAAATCGTAGATACACCCTTTTTTTCCAACCATCTTGGACTCCATTTACCTTCAGGTACAGTCTCCTGGCTCTTAGCTGCCTTCATTCATTCCTTTCCTCATTAGAATCGTTTTCTTGTCAGCTACCACAGGCTCTTCTCTGGCTCATACCAGAATATCTTTAGGGTTTGCTTCTTCTCACTATTCACTCCTGTATTCTGTACTTCATTATACCTTTTGATAAACAATTCAGAACATATTTTTAAAAAATATATTTCTCCTTTGCTGTGTCCTTTTAGCACCTAAATCTGTCTTCAGTAGTGTTTTCATCAAGTGTTTCCCTCTTTTTACAAGTCTGTCCTTCTTTGCTGAGACTTAAAATTCTCTTCTCAGTGAAGTAGCTTCCAAGTGGGTAAGTCTGACTCCAACTTTCCTATTGAATTGGAATCCTTCAAGATTTAGACCCAATATGTCCAAACAAGATTCATCATCTATCTTTAAATCCAACTTTTCTTGTCCCCTCACTTCTATTAAGAACATTCTCCTTACTCTTGCCAGCCAAAAATCAGTCATCCCTTGTCACTTGACTCAGCCATTTCCACATCCACTGTGTGACAGCCTTGCTGGGTGGAGGCAAACCTCCAACATCATCCTTGGGTGTAATGCTTAGGGACAGACACATATGGTGTTGTGATGAGGAGGTACATGGGAATGGGGTTCAGAGGACGGAGAATTTGGCAAATCTTGGGAAGGAGACTCAGATGAGGCTGAAAGAAGATGGTGGAGAAGGCCAGGCTTGACTAGAATATAATATGTGCAGCCATTGTCTAAAAAAAGTAGGAAAATTCAAACAAAAGACAGTTTGAGCCAAAAGCAAAGAAGGAAAACAGCCAAGCACTGTCAGGACTGGAGCACCTCCCTAGCCAGGCACTCTGCCAGAGACGGCTTCCCCACTGGCCTACACAGATATGTCTCTGGTGTCTGTCTTTGCCTCTCATTCCCAAATTCTGCTCAATCCTCTATGGCTTTATTATTGTCTTGATTTTATTATGAAACACTTCAAGCACACACAAAAGTGGATGCTGTTTTGAACTCTCATGTACTAAATCACAAGATATCGATGATAATTAATTCTAGACCTCTGCCTTGACCCCTCTCATTGGTACTATAAATCTTATAGCTCATATTTTTTACATGTAAATATTTCTCAAATATAAGGAATTTTTAAGAAACTTAAGCAGAGTGGAATATTCATGGCTCAAAGAGATAGTAACAATAATTTTTAATATTACCATATACTTAGGTCTCATAAATGACTATTTTTTTTTACTATGTTCCAAATAAAATCCACATTTGTGATTAGTTGATAACATTTAAGTGTCCATTATTCTATAGGTATGTCCTCTCTCTCTCTCTCTCTCTCTCTCTCTCTCTCTCTCTCTCTCTCTCTCTGTTAAAGAAACCAGCAGCTTTCTCCTGATCTTTTTCCTGATGTCTGAATATTGTTGATAATATAATCATTGAAGATGTTCCTCAGTCCTTGTATTTCATATATATTGCCTAGTAGGTCTATATGTTTTATTTATAGATTCCTTTTTTTTTTTAACAAGACTACCTCACAGTGGCAAAAGAGGCACATAATGTCTTCTTGGTCTTCTTTCAGTAGTTACTGATGCTTGGGAACACTTGAAAGAATAGGCAAAATGGTGATACTTATTTCAGTGATGATGTTCTATCACTCCCTATTCATTTACTCTTAGGAATACTTCTGTGAAGATAATGTATTCATTTAATGTTTAGATATCTAGTGGGGCATTTCATATAGAAAAGATGAGATAAAGGCACGATTCTTTCCCATACCAAATCATTGACTTATTTTTAACATCACCATGATAATGTGGAATTAATACGTGCACATATATTAAATATATGTATTTGATCCACAGCAGTCATTATGCTGATGTGATATTAAAGTTGCCCTGTGCTTAGTCTGTGTTAGTTTTTCCAAGTTGCCTTTGAGTTCTTTGTACATAACTCAGTAGCCTTTGATAACTCCTCATTTCCCAACGTAAGTAGACACTTCGGGCCTATCTTGTAAAACTCCTCCCCAAGACATGAAGCTAGCTAGGACAATGGACTTTTGGTTTCTTCCAGCATAAAATACATTTCAAGACTAAAATTTAAGTGCCAGAATGTCCATTACTTTGAAACTCTTCTGTTGTACAAACTTGGCCCACCAGCTTCTAATTCTTTCACATAGTCACGTGCTAACAGTGAGGATACAATCTGAGCAATGTGAAATTAGATGGAATCATTGTGTAAGCATAATGGATTATTCTTACATAATAGTGTAACTACTATGTCACTAGATGCTAATAATCTTATGGACCATCATCACACATGCAGTCCATTGTTGACTGTGTCATCATGTCATCATGTGGCTTGTGAGTTACCTTCAGATGTGCTACCTATTGCTTTCAGATTCCCTTGAAACCCAGCAGTGATCTTGTGCCATTTGCATGTAACCATTTTATCAGCCTCTGTAATCTTTAAAGTCCACTAGTTGGGTGTACTTCCCAGCATCTTCCAGTCTTCAGTCCCTGCTGCCACCTGCTTTATTCCTTCATGCCCAGCCAGACACCAGCCACACTGACCCAATAGATGTTTTGTGATCCTGTCTCCTGTTGTGTTTTTTTCATGTTTTTCTTTACTTGGGACCCATAGGCAACACCAGGTTTGGGTTAGGAAATGTATAAGCCTTCCTTTAAATGTCACTGCTGCTCAGGAGGCTTGACTCATCACTTTGCAATGAATCTTCTCCTTTCTATGAACTTTTGTAGCTCTGTCTCAGGGGGTGAACAAATTCATATTCCCAAGAGGACCATGAATTTCTAGAAGACTGAGACCTTGGTTAATTTATTTTCTTAGTTCCCAGTGCCAATAATACCTTGACATATAGCAACAATTCCAGTAAATGTCAATAGAAGAAAAGAATGCACACATGAATAACTTAGGTCCTGCTTGGTGTTCTGGTTGTAGATTTCTATCCTTTCAATCCTCCCTCAGTCTCACTGGGCAACAAGCTCCCTGAATTAAGAATAGAGGTTCTTCCTCGTTATCTCACTTGCAGCTCCTGATAGGCTGGCTTAGCCTAGAGTAGCCACAGCCTGCACATCAGTTGAATTTATGGCAATAAAGAGAATTTTTAATCTAAAGGCTCACTCTTGCGTTAGCCAACAAAGATTTTAGCTTTTGATTTATTCTTCTGTACCTTAGTGGTAAAGGTTTTAAGGCCAAAGGAAGCCACAATTCCAGTTTACCAGTTCTACCATTATGCAGTTGGGGATTGGACAGCTTAATATTGCAATTCCTTTTTTTTTCATTTTGCCTTTTTTCTTTTTTTCTCTGAGGCATCCTGTGTGATTGAAGCTTTTCTAGGCTTACTCCAAAGGCTCAGCATGGCAGTAAAAAAGCTTCCCAGAATATATTCCAAGAACAAATAACCAGCGACCCTGGGGATGATAGCACAAAAATGCTATTGACAAAACATGGTCAGAGAGCAGTTGCCTTTATTTGGACAGAGTGAGGGAAAAAACTCTGAGTGAGTTTGTTAGCCAAGCACAACCTGGGTGTTCTGCTGCTCTTTTAGGGAGTGTCACGTGCCTGCAATATCTGGAGCTAGGGAAGAACCCATTGCACCCAGCGGCTGCTCAAGGGACTTCTTATGGCAGATGTGCATCACTACATGCAACAAACTGCTCATCCTGGTAGCCAAAGTGGGACTTGGTCCCAGTAGACTAAATTTTTAGCCCCGTGCACTCTCTGCCATATCAATCTCCCCTTTTCTTCCATGAGCAAACAGTATTTTTTTTTTATCTCCAATGAAATGGAAAAATCACAGAATATGATAGAATCTGGGTATCCTGAGATCTGCTTTCTCATTCCTTTTCTTTCAGTAATTAGCTGTGGACCGTAGACTAGTTCTCTTATCTCTTTTTTTTTCTTAGTTTCATTACCTACCAAATATCCGGTCTTAGCTATTCTTAATGTTATTTCTAGTTCTGAATATTTTTAAAATGACTTTCCTACTCCTGGAAATTTCTGAGTCAAGAGATTTCTAAAGGAAATTGCCTTTAGAATTTAGTGGCTGATGATTTTAATAAAATCACTAACTCTGGAATTTTCAACTTCAGTTTGTAGGTCTCCTCCCAAACTTTTGAATTTTCAACACAAAAGGAGGGATTCCTAAACCACAATACATGGCTCAAGTCCTTGCTCTCTTGGCCAGCCTTTAAAGGCCCAGCCCTTTTAGCTATTTCTTCTTTACCCAGATACAGGGAACACTCCTTTATGCTATGGACACTGACAAAAGAAACTCCTTTCCACTTGGGGGTGATATGAAAATTAAGTTCTTCCTGAGTTCCTTGAATATTCAGTTAGCTGCCAAAGGTTGCTATTATACAAGGAAGGTTGGGAATTTCCATTCCCTAAATGCCTTCTCTGCTAGGCAGGGAGTTAAACGCTTTACATGTGATCTTGCACTGAATTCTTAAAGCAGTTCTCACAGGTAGTTACTACTTTTTCATTTTACAAATGAAGCTAGCAGAGAGAAGGCACTCACTAAAATGTTATTATTGGAGAAAGAAAAAGAAATTTTGGAGGAGAGGGGAAGACTACCATGCTTCAAAAGCTGTTTTGTTTTATTCTAAATACAATGTTTCTGTCATCCTAATTGCTGTGTTAAAAAATGCCTATTAATACTTCCCTGTTTTCACTTAGTACTTCCTGGAGGAAGTTGTTGAAGAGCTATGTAAAAAAATATCAATGTTTCCTGCAGGAGGAATGAGATGGGAAGCCTGGACCACTCTTTCCCACCTGTTAAGGGGTTACATGATTAGATTAGTTTTGCTGTCCAGTCAGGTTTGAGCTAAAGACAGTGAGAGTAGATAAGTTTCAAAACTGGACTCGGGCCCCAGGATATAGCTGAGCTGCAGAACTCATGCCTGGCATATGTGAGACCCCAGGTTCAGGCCTCAGGATTGCCCCTCCTGCAATATATAAAGAACGGATTAAAGAAAAGGAAGGTAGTTATGGAGCCTGAAGACCCCTTGTTAATAGCTGTCATCCTGTCCATGAAGTAAGAGAGGCTTGGACAGAGACATGATGAGTTCTAGATCATTTCTGCTTACCTGTATCCAACTTTGGGGTAATTTGTTGTATCTCACTTCTGTGCTGCGAATAATCTGAATAGGAATTATCTCTATTGTGTGATAAACCTAACTATTGATGGGAGAAATGCTTTTGATTAATGCTGTTGGGTTTTGTCAAGGGATCTTCTCCTCTCTATTTATTGCCAAGAGTAAACAACATGAGTTTTCCCAACACCGAAGCCTCTCTTTAGGGAGTAAGACAAATACTACTTATAGGTTGCGGTGGTGGTGCTGCTGCTCCTGCTGCTGGGGATGCATTTAAGCCATCTTTAATCCGTGGGATTCAGTGGTGTGGGCCTGAGTTTGTGGGCTCAATTTTAGTTTGAATTAGTCAGCATTTTTCAGCGCTCATTCTTTACTTTCAAGCAAAACAGCCAGTTTGCAATGCTGTGTGTTTTACAATAGGACCAGAATGCTAATGACTCCAGATCCACTGTTTGTCACCCTGGGAGAAGTCACTTATTTTACACACACTCTTAACAGATTGTCCACTCTACATTCCTCCTACACTGATTGACATCTGGGAAGGAAACACCTTCTTTAAAGAGAAGCTGAGAGTGTAGAGGATAGCAGTAGAGGGGCTGCCTGGCCATATGGCCTCCTCTCTGCTCATCTCCTGCCAGCCTCCTCCAGGGTCTTGGGCTTGGGAAATGCTGAGAAGGTAGTGTTAGTTACTACTGAATACTCTGCCCAGTCTGGACAAAAGTTCTTATATTTCAAATCCTTTTACATAGCTAAAACGAGGAGGAGAGTGTCAGTCACTGAACTAGAAGGCAAAGGGTGACTGAAGATCATTTGCAGTGTGTTCCAGTTCATTCCTCATGTACTCATGGGCCCACATGGCAGAGGATCAATGGAGCAAACTCCATTTCAGCAGCAGTTGTCCTGTGGGTGATTCTTTCTGACCCTGATGCCACCCTGTCCCTGTGATTGGTTTTCTAGTCACCGTATCCACTGTGTTAGAGTTTTAAGTGCCCTCCCAGAAGCAGACTTCCACTATCCTTACTGATGAACTTTGACACTCTCCCCACCCTCTGTCTTGGCCCTATGTGACCTTCTGCAGCTGGGTCCACTTATAGTTGTGCATTTGGACTCATCTTTGTGCTCTGTATTTGACTTTGTGGTAGCTGCCTTTCGTGGCCCTCCACATTCTAGAAAGGATACTGTGCAGAAATGGCCTGGCTAGTCTGGCTCTAGAGGGTTCCATGAGAAAATAAGAAGACTCTTAGAGCCATGGTCCTATTGGGATAGAAAGTGAAAATTAGATGTAGTTACAGTCTCCGATGCACATTTCAGGAGCCACAGAACATTGTTAGTCTGGATAAGCATCTCAGAGGAAAGACAACGAAAATAAGAAATAGTGAGCAGAAATGGACCATTGGGCCAGCCGCTGAGCCTGGCATATTCCCTCACCCCGAGATTTGCACATTCCCATTAAAGTTCACATGAATGAATCAGATTCATTAACAAAAACTGGGGTAAGTTGTGTGTGCAACAGGCAAACCCATCATGTGTCAGTCATTCTCAAACCTGACTTTACCACTGTAGTTTAATTATGGGAAGAATAAAATCACAACAGCATAGGCAATGACAGATAAGATCTGTTTTCTCATTTTTGGGGTTCACAAAGAACTGGATGAGAAGAGTAACTTTTCTTCCTTTCCTGGACGCCAAAAGTCTGGGTCTAGTTTTCTCTAGCAGTTGACTTTGTCGAGCTTACTCCAATAGAACAGCCTTTTGTGTATTTTTTTCTGCCAAATCCCCTTGGCCTCTGAACTAAAGCAAACTTCACTGAATGTTACTGCTGAATAGCTCGCGGCATGTTTACAATATGTGTGACTTTCTCTGGCTGACCTCATTGAAGGGGGCTATTGCTTAGCCAGGGACCCATTTAGAGTGGCAGGGGATGAGAAATTATAGGCTGTCCAGCCTAACCTCAGAGGTAGGCAGATCTGAGAGACATTAAGAAGGAATGAGATCACAAAACATCTGGAGAAATATGAACTGACAAAAACTAGCCATTGTGGTTTTAAAGAGGGTAAATTTTATTTGACAAATGTGGTGGGAAATAAGAGAGAGAATGAAGGAGATAATGTGGAAAGCAGAGGGTTATGAGACAGTGAACATAAACTATTAGGATTTCCAAAAAGGCTTTTGACAAAGTATTGCTAAATGGGCATACACATTGGGTGGCACCTCTAAACTCTCCAAAGGGGTGAACCTCAATCATTGCAATAAAGAGCTCAAGTCAAGCGGTAATTATCCTCTTTCTTCTCCTAAGGGCTCTCTAGTTAAATCCTAAATTATTATACACTTGGGTAGTCAGGCTACAGCCAAGTAAGACGGTGGAGTTTAAGACCCCCTTCTTTCTCTGCAAGGTGCTTAGTGTAATAGGTTGGCTTTGGAGTGTTGACAAAGGCTGTTCTGTAAAGACTGTCAAGACATCAATGAAATAGATTTCTATTTGAGAGGTTGCCCAACCATGGTCCACAGGCCAAATCCACCAGTATTTGTAAATAACATTTTATTGGAATCCAGCCTTCCCATTCTTTCACATATTGTCTATGGTTCCGTTTGTGCTGCAGTGTTACCCTTGAGTAATTGTGACTGCACTGCCTATGAAGTCTAAAATATTTATTTTTTGACAGAAAAAATTACAAATATTATTTTAGTTGATGTGCCTCTCTTTTCCACCAGCCACTGAAAGGATTCACCTGGTAGCCCTCTAACATTTCATGCTGTTTCTTTAATTCACAGCTCATGCCATTATCTGCTTGTTTGCCTGCGTATGTATGTATGTATGTATGTATGTATGTATGTATGTATGTATGTATTTATATCTTGACTACTTCCTTCAAAAAAGAAAGGTTATGGCAGGCAAGGGTCATACTACATATCCCACCCTCATAGCTTATAGAAATTCTTCAGTTGTTAGTTATTGTATGAGTGGATGAATGAAAACTTGTGTATAAGAAAGAAAGATAAAGGAATGAGAACTTGGCAGTGAAGAAGCATAGTGAGTAATTATATATCTGTGCTTTCTGCTTAACTGGTAAGACAACATTAATGTGCATCCCAAGGCCTGGACCATACCCCTGATGGGATGTCTGACTTCTGTTAAATATGAAGAGATAAATTGATGGTACACCCATTTGATGGACTGGACACTCCCTGCTAGCCATTTGAATCTTGAACTTTACCTTCATTATGATTATGTCTACTCTTAAAAATTTTTTGTGAAACTGATTTCTATAATATAATCTTGAATACCAATCATCAAGCCAAATGGAAGTTTGTGGTCTCAAGATGTGAAATTCATAAGAGTTAATATAAAATTCCCAATATTTTCTGAGCACTGGAAAATAATCTTCAATATAAAAGGATATACTTTTGTTTCCTAGATTGTCTTCTGGTTTATTCCCTAAAACAGCTCTGAAACAAACCCAGTTCACTGAGTAGCATGTTATTTTTTTTTTTTTTTTGAGACAGGGTCTTCCTTTTTAGTTCAGGCTGGCTCTGAGCTCACTATGTAGCCCAGGCAAGCCTCGAACTCAACAATCCTCCTGTCTCTGTCTCCCAAGTGCTGGGATTACAGGCGTGAACCACCATGCCTGGCAAGTAGCATGTTATTTTATTAATTATGTCACATGAAAGAGAAGAGTGGTATTTGACCACACAAAAATTATTCACTATATGGATATTTCATTCAGTCTTAAAATTGCAGTCATGGCAAAATAAATAATTAAAAAAACTTTACAGTCACGGACTACTAAAGTCAAATCAAAAGGATTGAGAAGCCAATTTTAACCAAACATCTTTAGTGAAAGGTAAAAAATTAGAACATCAAATAAAGATAACAACTTCAACAGATTTATACTCATCAAATATGATAAGGTGCATGAGTTTCAAGTGACACTGAGAAGAAAACCAAAGTAAAATAAAAACTATTGATTTCTCTCCATTGGATGGTGCAAGGGGAGTGACTCATTCTTTTGAACACTAAAGGGAAATAATTAAATTCTCATTTTGTCTCAGTGGTTGCCCCTGAAAAATCAAACAGTAGGTAATGAGAAATTTTTATTTATACAAGTATCCAGCTGATAAGAAAAGATGATCAAAACAGAATATTACCAATGTGAAACCACTAAATGAATTACTGGATTATGCTACTGAGCATGAGTGGATGTCGATATCACAGAAACCCCCAGACCACTGTCTTTTGAACAAAGAACATGTAACTAGTTTTGAAGTAATCTTACCAATGAATGAGCTTGAGTGAGATTAAGGTACAATATGTAATCAGTTTATAGGAAAATGCAGAGAACAAAGGATCTTATTGAAAAAAGATACCATAGGAGTGCAATCCAAAAAATCCAGAACAAAAACTCTGTAAGATAAATGAACTTGTTATTTTAACATGTAAATAATAAAAAAGAAAAAAAGGTGAAGAGAGGAATTTATAGGTTGAAAGAAAGTCAAGAAATTCATCAGCTAGTCTAATGTGTGGACTGTCATTGCATTTGGATTCCATAAACAAACTAAAAAAATTCTAATACTTGTTTAATTAGAAATTTGAACACTTATTGGGTATAATTTTGAGGAATTATTGTTAACTTTAACCTGTGATATTGATAATATGCACAATATTATATTTTAAAATACTGAAAAACTTATAGATGAAATGATATATCTATGATTTCATCTCCAGTAATACATGGCATAGAGATAAATGAGGATAAAGAAGAAACAAGATTAGTATTAGATTGTTTTGGTTCTCTGTGTGACACACATCCATCATACATTTAAAAAATGACTACCTTGACAAAAAACGTTTAACTGTAATTGTTAAACTATTTCTTTTAATAGTAGATATGGAAGGAGACATATAAATACAGATTATTCATTATGAAACTCATCTCTGTGGACTTATACAAATAATGCTTTATATACTAAGCAATGAAATACTATTTATAACATTAGGTAATAATGTATACGGGTTACCTAGATAATCACTAGGTTACTCAGTAACTTCAAATATTTAAATAATCAAGCTATACAATTCACTTAATGTAATACAAGTTACCATTTCATCATGGAATAACACATAAATAAGAGTAGCACAAGTTACACTGGTTGATTTTTATTTTTGTCCCCATCATTTCCAAGAATCCATTATGTGAGGTCAAGTCCTAAGGATCATCTAAGTCAAGGTTCATATCTGGAGAAGCTGGTTTTCTTCTGGTGAAGCTGGACAAAGGAAAGACTACAAAAAGCAGACTACCAACCTGCGAGCTGACGTGGCACCGTGGGAGGGCAGTCCCCTTGTCTGGGAGAGATGGGATAGCTGAGAGGAAGGTCAGGTCCTCCCCGGGGAGTAAGAGAAAGATAGAGGGGAAGCAGAGAGAGCTGCAGACACAAGGCATGCTGGGAAGGAGTTTACTTGTCTTATTGGCTATAGGGTTGGTTTGCCGAGTATGAAGGAAAGGTCCAGAGAGGAGGCTGACTGTTGAGTATGTTGTTCTAGGAATTTTGGAGGATGTGGAAGAAGCAGTTAACCAGCTCTGTGCAAAGTCCTGTGTGACAGCAAATGGGCACACTTCTTTCTAGCCAAACTCTCCCTGTGTATCCTTTTGTTCCTAACTCCCTGCTCTGTCCTTTCAGTTCTCACTTTCTTTTCTTCCCTTCCCTCTAGGTCTCCAGAGGGCAGAGGCTTTGTATGACTTTCTTCTACCACATGCAGTTAGCAACAACTGGGTGTTGTTGCCTGAATTAGGTTCACCAATGATCCGTCCTCCCTCCCTTCTTCCCTTCTTTCTCTTTTACATTTTTCTTTCTTCTTGAATAATGACCTCAAAGTAGTATTATATGATGTCTTGTAGGATAACTTATCTCTATTGCTTTGGCTTAACTTACTCCTTTAAATAATAATAAAAACCTTAAATAGTCCAATGAGGGCAATTCCTTGCCATTATTGAGTTTTTTCTTAGTCAAAGCAAAACATTAGCATTCTTAGCTGTTCACTTATTTATACTACAGGAAACCAACAGTTATGCAAAGCTCTTGCCAACATAATCATGCACTGCTGTGTAGTCTTAAGTACCTCATGGAAAAATAACTCTGCATTGGAATTCCTCCCAAAAGCCAGCTTCTTTAATGCTTTGACAACTGAGGTAGGCAGGAAAAAAAAAGGATCTAGAAAGCAGTTATAAATATAAATGCCTGTTAAACCTTTCAGCAGGTGATTTAGTGTAAAAAATGTAAGATATTAGTATAAATGCTCTACCAGTAGAACTACTACTGCTGTGTCATGTCTTTAATTTACCTAGAATTAGTTGTAGGCCTAAAATACCTTATAGTTTAATGAACAAACAGAACACAACCTCCAGTAAGTTTTATTATCCTGGTTGTGCCTTGTACTCCAAAGCAGTGTGAAAATGTGCGAGACAAGCCGTGTATGGATGGATGTGCCTCCTATAGGAGCAAATGTGGAGCAGGATGAACACAGGGCAAGTAGTTTATTCACACTGCCATTTTCAAAGCCATTCAATCATTAGACAAGACTTGCGCTGGCCCCATCTGTGCTCTTGTCTTTAAAATATTATTGATGCTTTTTGCTTTTGTTGCATTTATTTTTCTAAAATAGATGCTTGTGTGAACACCTCCTAAATATGTGTTCTTTTCCTGTAAGTAAAAATAGGGAGCTAAAAGCCTGAGCTTTGGAAATGAGAAGGGCTTATAAAGTTATTAGGAGATTTTCACCCTTACTGAGTGCTAGATACTAGTGTCCCCTCAAAATCCTTAGTTTGCAAGCTGATCTTCACTGTGATCGTGGGAGTAGGTTCAGACTTACAAGGGTGATTAGATTGTGTGTGCAAAGCCCTCATGAACAAGAGAGATCTGTGACCATATAAAGGGATTCCAGAATGCAGCCTTGTCCCTTCTACCTGTGAGGACACAGTGAGGAGCCGTGTCCATTAGTCAAGAAGTGGGACTTCCTGAGATTATGCTAACATCTCGATCTTGGGCTTTCCAGCCTCTTAAAAAAATGAAAAAATAAAGCCTGCTTTTTTATAAATCTCCCAGAAAATGGCATTGTGTTACAGGGGGCCCAGTGGACTAAGAGTAAGCAGGACAGCAATAATAAATGCCACTGTTCTGAGAAGAATTCTGAGACCTGATGGACACAGGTTGTGTTTCCAGGTTCTCAGATGTCTGCAGCACCTCAAGGTGTGATTGCTGTGTTCACACCCTGCGTCATTTGACACGTCCCATCACGAGTTACTTGGCCATAGTCTGTCCTTTCCTCTATTTTGTGTGACAAGTCATTTGTGCTGGGCCTTAATGATTTCTGACTGATTTACAATCTTGATTCCAAATCTTCAAAAGTGGGTGATGCCCATTCAGTATGGCCACGATGACCGGGGCAGCTAGTGTTGACTAAAAATATGCCAGACCAGACACTGCATAAGGCCCTTAGCTCTGACTTTATTGCTTACCACAGCCTGAGGGTGGACCAATCATCATTCCCTTTACCTCAGCAAGGAAACCAAAGCTTAGTGGGGCTAAGTCTTGAGCATGGTTGGCCTGGGCTTGCAGTGCTGGCGGTTACTCTAGAGCTTGGCTCTTGAGTGTCACAAGTCACCTACAACCAGAGGATTCTGCTCTCTTGTCTTCACCAAGAAATGAGTGATTTCTCTCCAGATTACTGGCTCATGGGAAGTTTCCAACTACCCATGAATCACATTTATATTCCTTCAGTTACTTAAAATGAAAAGCACTATTTCTAAATCTTTTGGAGAAAATAAGAGAATGTTTTTTCTTCCAGATTGGAATTTTTATTGCAAAGATGATAATACTTCTTATAAAAATTTAAACAGCAAAATTACAGTAAGTGAAAAATTTCTTTTTCTTACTTTTTATTCTTTTAACTTTCTTGTTGCATTTTTTCTCGTCCAACTAACCTCTATGGCCAATTCCATTCCCTTGATAGGACAAAGATTAGCAACTTGGAATCTGTTTTTGTCTATCTCTATTTACTCATGTATACATGCGAACACATACACACACACACACACACACACAATTGGAGATGATGGTATATAAATTCTTTTGTGTCTGATATTTTCACTGAATACTACTATTTCAGGAATATAAAACAGGTTTTTTACAATGCTTACAACATTCCATTGAGTACATGTAACCTGCTGGTAGACTTTTAGATATATCCATTTTTCACTCTTATAAATAATGTAATAAACTTCCAGGTGCATATCTCTATGCCTTTGTCTTGGTATTGGTGTAGGATAAATTTCTAGAAAGAGAATTGGTGAAAATTTATGCACACTTAAAATTTTGGCTGAAATTTTTAAAATCCTCTCCCCAAAGGCCATATAAATTTATAATTCAGAACATCCAGATTGGGTTTGTCTGTTTCCCAATAACCTTGACAGTGCTAATTATGAGAGTACATAAAATCTTTATCAGATTGTGGATGAAGCAGAGCTTTTTTTTTTTTAAATTGCAGTGTGTATTGCTTTGACTACTAGTAAAGTCAAACTTTTTAAATGAGTGAAATAACTGTTTGTGTTCTATGAATTGACCATTGTAATCTTTAATCCATATTTTACATGGGTTTTCTTTTAATTAATTGATTTTGTGTGTTTGCTTGTGCATGTTTGTGTGCATGTTGAGACCAGAACCAGGCTAGGCAGGCAATCTACCACTGAACTACAACCCAGGCCTAAACTGATTTTTAAAATTGCTTTATTCATTATCAGTCACATATATTAAAATTATTCCTTTGTTTGCTGATGTTGTAATACGTTTACTTCAGAAATTTGAAATTCTTATATGAACAGAACTATGACCCTTTACTCATTTGTTATAGAAAATTCTCTGCAATGTTAAGGTCATGTAATATATTTTTCCTTATATTCTTTGATTTCCTTTTTTATTGTGAAAACAGCCATAGAATTTACTCTCTTGATCAGCTGTAAGTGTGAAGTTAAATATCAATGCTTTTACAATATTGGACAACCATCACGGCAACCACCTCCACCCCTCGGTGACTCCGGATGTCCCTTTCAGCCCGCACTCCTGTTCACCATCATTTTACTCTCTGTTCATGACTATGTCACATAAGCAGAATCATACAACATTTTCTTGTTTGTAATTGTTTTATTTCTTTTAACACAATGCCTCAAGTTTCCTACATGTGGTAGAATGCAGAATTTTCTTCTCTAATGTGAATAATATTCCACCCTGTTTACATACCATGTGTTCTTTACCCATTCATGCCCCAAGGTATTGCTTCCAGATTTTTACTGCTATGAATAATGCTGCCATTATTGTGTGTACAAATATCTCTTAAAGATATTCCTTCCCTCCCCTCTCTCTATATATAATTCTACATCTATCTATCTATCTATCTATCTATCTATCTATCATATGCCTCATGAATTGATGAACCACTACTTATAAGGTAACTGTGTTCTCAAGTTTTTGAGCAACTACCATAGTTTTTTCTACAGTGACCAGGTCATTTTCCATCCCCTCCAACTCTGTATAACTAAAAGTTCCAATCTGCCTACACATCATCAAAACTATTAGTATTATTTTAGACAGAAGCCATCTGAATGGCTATGAGTTAGCATATCATGGTTATTTTGATTTGTACCAAGATAATTTTTAGTGATGCTGATAATTTTTATATGCTTATTGGTCATTTATATTATTTTCTTTGGAAAAAAGTGTACTTACATCTTTTGCCTGTTTTAATTCTGTTAAATATACTAGTGCTGTTAAATATACTAGTTCTCACTATATTCTGGCTATTAATATTAATAGCTTGTCATATATATGAACTGGCAATTATTTTCTCCTGTGAGTTGTGTTTTTACTTTGTTGAAGAGGGGTCAAGGGGAGATGGGGAAGAAAGAAGCAAGGTCTGTCATGTACAGATATAAATTCCCTATGATAAATGCTATCATTTTATCTAAAATATACCAATATATGTTTTGTTAAAGTAAAAGTATATTAAAAGGATATTATTAAAAGGATATTTCATTAGTGCACATTAATAGAAAATATTGCATTTCAATATAGTATTTTCATACATCATATAACATTTTAATCATATCCAAGTCCTCTTTACTATCTCTTATACCCAACCACATTGTCTCTTAGAAGTCTGGTTTATTTTAAAATATTAAAATTTATACCAAATATAATAGTTCTATGAGTATGATAGTGTGAGGTAGAAAAATTATTTTTGAATAAATAAGAAAAAGAAGGAAGAGCATTTACAAATGCAAAGGCAACCAAGACATGAAGAGGGGTGGGGAGAGGACTAAAAAGAATCAAAAATATGTGAAATACATGTACCAACTCCCCATGGTGAATGTAATCATCATGTACTAAAAACATGTACTAATAAAAATTAAAAAATAAAAATGCAAACAAAAAATAACAAGATATTTTGATAAATTGAAAAAATGGGAATATTATAATACATATTTCCTTATTTTCTCAGTACTTAATACCTATTTCTTAAGTATTTGCCATATGACATATACCATACAAGTCGTCACTAGCAAATGGAGTTTTCTCTGATGATGGAATATTTAGTATCTTCTCTGTTAAATACAGTAACAACTACCTGCTTATGCTTTTTGAAATACGAGTAATATGAT
Organism: Thryonomys swinderianus; assembly: GCA_004025085.1. Lineage (NCBI taxonomy): Eukaryota > Metazoa > Chordata > Mammalia > Rodentia > Thryonomyidae > Thryonomys > Thryonomys swinderianus. The sequence goes on along the minus strand of PVIC010009147.1, from coordinate 1,174 downwards.
CAAGGAACTTAATTTTTACTTTTTAACTCCAATTAATTATTCTTATTTTTTTTGAGACAGGGTCTCACTTTGTACTTCAGGCTGGCCCTGAGCTCACTATGTAGCTCAGGCAACCTTTAAACTCAGCAATCCTCCTGCCTCTGCCTCCTGAGTGCTGGGATTACAGGCTTGAGCCACCAAGCCTGGCATTTGTGGTATGTGGTACAGATTGCTGGTGGGCATGAGCCAGCATGCCCAGTATTGTTGTATGTGGTTACCAGGGATCAAACCAGGGAACGTGAGCTTGCTAGGCAGGCGCTGGAACCCCTGAGCTAAATCTCTGGCCCTAACTTCAATTAATTTAAATTAAAGGGCTACTGTGTCTGCTTAGTCCAGCACAGGTACAGATGATGGTGAAGCAACTGAGGAATAAGTGTGTGTGCCTCAGTGTGATGTGGTATATACTCACATGTGTGCACTTTTGTGTACTGGTCAGCTTTTCATCATTAGGACAAAATATTTACCCAACTTAAGGGAAGAGAGATTTATCTTAGTTCACAATTTCAATCATTTCAGTCTATGGATAGCTGATTCCAAGGTAGAGATATTACGGTATAAGGATGTGGTAGAGGAAAGCCGCTCAACAACGGTTGTTAAGGAACAAACCAGGTTAGAAAGAGCTCTAGAATGGAAAGTACTGGCAGCCAGATATAGCCCCCAAAGTCACACTGTCCTGACCCAGTTCTTCCAACAAGGCTCAACTTCCTAATAGCCCATTCACCATGAAATCATCAATGGGCTAAACCATGGGTGAGGTTAGTACTTTAACAACTCAATTACCCCTCCAGCAGTCCCTTAATCCAGTTAAGTCAACAAGCTTAGCCATGGTACTGTGGATATGAGGTTTGTACTTGTGTGTGTATGTACATTCACATGTGGGTATTGTGAGAAAGATAATACCTGTAAAGATGCCAATGGTATGGCCAGATGTTTCTTGGGGGGCATTTTTGTGACATTTTAGAAAACTCCAATTTTGTATCTATTTGTGGTTTAATGATAGGCAAAAGAGGACATTTTGGCAAAAGAGAGAATCCATTCTTGGCCTTGAAATTTCTGGCTCTGCAAGTAAAAACAAATGAGTCTCTTAGTCAATAGCCCTTCCTTTTAAAACTTTTAAACTACATCTCAGCCTAAA